>CAKNYM010030062.1:3664-43860 GCA_932195095.1 Andricus curvator | reverse complement strand
ATGAAATTTTTGACCCAGCACTATTACTTTCTCACAAGTAGTGATACTTTTCACTCGATTTTTAGGCGGGTCATGAATACGTTCTGAAAAACTAATCATAACTTCGTTTCGGGGAACCAAATATTTATTGCAATATTTTTTTTAATAATGAAAATGTATAATTTTTCTCAAAATGCATGCTAAAAGACACGAAATACGTATTTCTATATATTTTTCACCAAAGCATTATTTGGTACAAAATTTGGCTTGTTGAATGTATTACTGCGTTTTTTCAGGCGCTATATCATAACCTCAAAACTAACCTTACTTAGTCGCCAGTGATAATGCCTGTCAGTGTCGCAGTGTGGCTTTTATGTTAAATGATTTTAAATTTATCTGATCTAATCTATGCCAGAGAGAGAGAGAGAGAGTGCAAGCAACCTAAATTATTTGTAACTTCACTTAAAATAAAATCGCGTGTTACAAGCGCAGCAATTGGGTCACCGCAGTGATTGACGCGCAGTATACCATTAGTAGTATACCATTAAGCCATTTCCCTTTCAGGGTAGGCCTGATACTACCCGATTTGGGTAGTGTTTCTAGGTGGATAGTTTCTTGTAGTAAATAACTACAAGTTGGGCTCACCACACCCACGATGTGCCAACAGCACGCTGTATCTCGAATGGTCGCCCATCCAAGTACTAACCGCCCCCGAACGCTGCTTACCTCCAGTGATCTAACGAGAACTGGTTTTTTCAGCGTGGTTTGGCCGTTGGCCACAGTAATTCATGTAAACCCACAGTAATGCCTGCATGGAACATTTTGTTTAGATTCGCATTTTCCTCGTAAATCTGATTTCTTTTCAGGGTTTAACGACTGAATTATATTAATTAAATACCAAATATTGCTTCACGAATTAATGCGTAACGAATTTCTCATTCAAACACTTGTTTTTTTATCTTCAAAAGTCGTCTTGATTTTTTGTCCGCAGTCATACCCACATTTACCCTATATAAGGGCAGAAAGAATCATGAGTCTCAGCGTAATGCGTGCGATTTATAGATGTAAGACAGGTTTATGTATGTGTATAGGTATTAGGATAGGACTCGCAATAGTGTGCGTTCATACACTTCCACCCGTCTTTCTTTTTGCCCTGTGCCAGCGTGACACACAACATCACTTGACCCCCATTTTTCGTAGTGATTTAGAAAGATTGCAAAGCGTTTGTTTCGCTTCTTTTAAAGCACTACACCAATTTTCCCTATTCGAATCCATTACAAAATTTAATACAGCGACTTAGAAATACTGTAATTTTTGTTTGTAAGAGTCTAATATTCTTACGATTTATTCCAATCGGAGATATTAGCCTGCATTTTCACTCTCTTAAAATGAACCAGTGAAATCTCACTGATTTCCAGTGAAATCTCACTGGTTGAAATAGCCAGAAGTGTGTCACTGACAATCAGTGAGCATTCACTGGTTCATTCAGTGAAGTTCCGACACTGGTTTAATCAGTGAGGTTCACTGGTTTCTCAGTACCAGTCAGCGTTGCCGTCGGTCGAGACAAACAGTCAGGAGCTTTTTATCAGGAGACTTGACAAAAAATCAGGAGATTCATAAAAATTTATGAATCATTAATAAAATAATTAAAATACTATTAAATAATATAAATTCATTAAATAAATGCAAAATTACATGAAACAAAGCTTTTTTTCTGTTGCAAACATGCACTCGCTCACATTTCAAGAGAACTAACCAAACGGATTGCAAATTCGGCAGCCAAATTTAGTTTTCGTGCGGGAAAATTTGAAATCTTCTTGACGCGAAAGTGTTCGATATTGTTAGAATAAGAAGCAATACAGTTATCAAATAATTTGTATACTTGTATTCCTTATTATTCCTACAATCAGAATTTAACTTGATTGCTTACAAGCCACACGTGACTATAAAGGCCTTTTCATACCCGCTTGCCATCAGTGGCAGGCAGCCTTCCTGTAGTAAGTCCGCAAGAGTGAAAAAGATAGCGAGCGATCAGAATGGTCCGTCTCTTTCACTCTTATGGATATTCTGCAGGCTGCCTGCATGCGACTGCAGACAAGCAGAGGTATGAAAAGGCCTGATTGTAGAATCTGAACTTTGCCACAGTACTGGACAATAAATCAGGAGATTTCAAGGAAAATCAGTATATCAGTAGCCAGCCTCAAAAGTCAGTAGATCTCCCGATAAATCAGTAGCAATGGCAACGCTGGTACCAGTAGTCACCTGGTCGTAGGCCTTGTCGCCTGTCAGCTGTTTAGGTATGGCACTTATCATTCATCGCACTTTTGTGGTAAGAGTTGTAAAATTAAATTTTAAAAACCTCACTTTATCCTCACAACAATAAATGAAGGCCGGGCTGAAATATAATGGGATATAATATTTTGCGCCTGATTGTGGAAAGACCCGTCGTTATGTAGCGTGAATCGTGTTGACTTAAACTTACCTACGGACAAAAATTTCATTTCCTCTAAACTGAATAACTTTTTTGGATCAAAAATGTGTTATTTTCATTCATAATTCCTATATCTCGAAAGCATATTCTTATTTTTGTAAAAAAATCAAAATTATACTTTTAATCGCTACCGCAAACCGATTTTCAAACCTGTCCCAGTTTGAAATCATTTTAGTGTCTACAAAATCGGCATGGACTAAAACTCATGTACCGTCCTTAACGGAGCTTAAAATATTGCTAGTTGGTAAAAACCACACAATCAATTATTAATTAATTGTGCAACTTTCGAAACATAATTTTAAATAAGCAACCTCTAATATTTCTAATTATTGGTTTGTAAAATGTAGCTGTTTGTTATGAACTAATAATTAAATAAATCAGAGAGGTTGCTGTTTAAAATTTGTCTAAGTTGCTCAATTAATTCATCAATTTACCAAGTAGCTATATTTAATGTGTTGGAACAATAAACACATCTCCTACTGCTGCAGTTTCGCAGGCAGGTCAAGGAGCAACGAGAACGCTGTATTTAGTCACGTGCTAATAAAAGTCACGTACATCCACGTGCACATGTAGTGCAGCACGTAAATGTAGATGTGTCATAGCACCTCATAAAAGCCTCATTACGTTCGTCCTTATACTTACATTATTATGAACGCCTCTCATACTATACTTTCTCGTCCACTGTAAATTTGTCATGCAAAGCAAGCATTTTTTCTTTTCACTTTCAGTAAAAATAATTTCTATAATATAAAAGCTGCTAATTTACACATAGAATTTTATTTATTTACATAGTACTGTTAATTTTTAAAAGTAAATCGAAAGGGGAGATGTGTCAGTTTGGTCTGTTTTTGAGCCCTCGCCGTCTTTCTTCATCTTTCGTATATACATCATTTTCAGCGCTTGAATCGGGCGAATTCATCGACTTTTTTTTTTAATATGACATTTTGAAGAAAAATTCGACTCAGTCGTTATGGTTTTCTGCATTTTTCCACTCTCCTGACCAAATTTTCAGGCGTATTCGAACCCTTCTTACGAGAAATTATATACATAATATTAAATATAATATTAAGAACCTGATATAAACTTCGATTTAATTATTTTGGAAAATAGCATGTTAAATTGCCAATTACGATCATGGTAAACATAATTGATTTCAGTTGAACTATAAAATTATTGAATGATATTTTCGTTAGGAATTATTATTATTATTATTATTATACCATTAAGCCATTTCCCTTTCGGGGTAGGCGTGACTTGCTCGGTTGAAAAATAGTAGTGTGTAGATGGGTATATAGGTATAAGGTAGATAGGTATTATACCCAATTGCGAATTCCAATACGGTCCAACATTGGCCCAGGACTAGAAAAAATGTTGTCGGAATTCGGCTGCCAGTATTGGGCCATAGCTGGATGTGGAACTACGGTATGCGATCGGCGCCCGAAACAGGTCCAATACTAGTTGGAAGCACATGCCCAACATTGGACGCCATTATTGGCCCAATGCTAGGTGACAGTTCTGCTCAGCAGTGGATGCCAAGGTCGGTTCGAATCTGGCATATCCATTAGCCTATAATTTCCCGATACTGAATTGGTAACTACCGAAGTGCGAAGATAGATACGGCCCAGCACTGGCCCAGTATCGGCAAAAGTATTGCCGAAGATCGGCTGCCAATATCGTACCGTTGCTGGAATGATAACTCCAGTATGCATTTGGCGGCCAATTCTGGCCCAGACTCTGGCCGCCATCACCGGAGTTAATTTAAAAAACAATAAAAAATCATTGAATTGTTTTAGGACGCATCTATATACGATTGCATATCGTCCTAATATTTGTTATAATTTCAAAAATTTTAATTTCATTTAAACATTTTGTTTAATTTTAGCACCCACTACTGCTATACTTTAACGATATGACAAAAAAGGTATTTAAAAAATAAATATTAATTGATTGCGAGTATTTTGACTTCGAATATTAATGGGTCCTGGTGTAGAGTGAATACGTATATTACATTTTCAAATATTATATTACAAATAAAATTTCTAACGCTACGGGGTATCGAACCTACATCTATACCTAAATCTATCGCCTAGCAGTCGGGAGTCTTAACCATTGCGCTAAACCTACGAGTTGAAACTCGATGAAAAAGCCATCCTCATAAGCTACAGCTCAACAAATTTTAAACATCAAATTTTAAACTCTTTTTCTAATCAAATATTTATTATTATACGACGTTATGTAAATGTAAAATATACGAACTGTTAACAGGAATATCCATACAATAATTTTGAAATAAATAATTTATATCGATTACAATTTTTTTCGTGTAATATTTCGTTTTTTCGCGTTTTAGACCATTTTACAACGTTCAAGATTGACATAAAATGTCATTTTTTCTGAACATTTACAATTTTACATAAAGATGGAATTTAGAATTTTTTTCTTAAAACAAAAACAGGAAAAAAGTTGTATTCGCGACAGTTGTATTTATAGTTCTTAGACATTTTAGAACACATGAACCATATTTTTAAACATATTTTCAAAATTTTTTAAATATTTATACTCTCGGCATAGTACTGCGCCGATCGTGGAGCCAGCCGTTAGCCAGTACTGGGCGACTGGCCGATTATCCGTAATCAGTAGACCAGTGCTGGGCCAGTACTGCGCCGGTGGTGAACTCCGGCGGAGTGCGGAAATTTCCACCTGGGCCGTCGGCTTACTAGTGGATACCAATAACGGCCCAACCTCGGCCGTCAATATCGCACCGCGATCTGAATAAATGCTTTGGCCTGTACTTGGCACCTAATTCCGGCCTTTGCTAGGCTAGACTCTGGCTTTTCCTATTGAAACATGTTTAGCCAAAGTAAAGACGAAGTTGGGAACCGCAGTGTGCCGAGTTTGGGCCAAACTCTGGCTCTTTCTCTTAAAACATGGTTTGCCGTAGTAAAAGCCACACTGGGCCCAGTGATGCACCTTTGCTGGGCCAGACTCCGGCTTTTCCTATTAAAACATGTTTTGCCAGAGTAAAGACGAAGTTTGGAACAGTAATGCGCCGCGTCTGGGCGGATCTCTAGATTTTCCTTATAAAACATGCTTTGCCGTGATAAAAGTGACACTTGGTCCAGTAATGTGCCATCACTGGGCCAAGAATCGGCGGTAGGTCGACAAATTTGAATAGCCAATATAGGCAGCCAGTACCGGCACAACACTGGGCCGATTAAAATGCTGATATCGGCCCAATAACATGAGCCGATCTTCGGCTGCCGAAATTGGACCAAGCCTGGACCGTGTGTTCAGTTCCGGCAATTCGCACTTGGGTGGGTGTAAGGTTTAGATATTTTAACACGTTCGTTCCGCAACACTGCTCCGACCCAGGTTGCTGATCAATCTCTCTAGCGATCACCCCAAGTGAAAAGCCTCACAAAATTTTTATTTGTGGTTCCCCACTTGAGCCCATTAGTATCCAAGGTCTTTGTTTCAGGCGTCATTCACTCTATTGTCACTCTGTTTACAAACTATTTGTCGCCACACTTTTCTGTCCTGGCATACTACTCTAGCTTCCTTCGCGTCCATGCATTTTTTCATGCAAGCTCTTGTGTTTCTATGGCTTCTTATGTCTCTACGGATTAATGTCTCATTTACAGATTCTAACCATTCTTTCGGCGGTCTACCTCTGGGCATTCTGCCATTTACTTTACCTTTATACACTTGTTTGGTCAGTCGTTCATCTTTCATTCTTTCAAGATGTCCGAACCATCTTAACTGATTTCTTTCCCATATGTCAACTAGTGTCTCTGCTGTACCACATTCTTTGAGGATTGTCTCGTTTCGGACTTTGTCCATCAGTGTTTTCCCGCATATTATGCGCAGAGGTTTCATGCCGATCGCGTTAATTTTACTCCTGTCCTTCTCTTGACAGGTCCATGTCTCGCTACCATATAGTACAGTCGGTACGAATATAGAATTATGTATGGCCATTTTAGCTTTTTTTGATATGTTTTTATTTGTTAGGATGGACCCTGCTCTACCGATAACCTGCTTACCTTTATTTATGCGCCTATCTAACTCCCCATCTATTTTTTCGTCGCTAGTGAATAGACTTCCTAGATATACGTACTTGTCAACTTGTTCTAATCTCTCATCATTTAGGACAATGTTGCATATTGTTTTCTCACTTTTTCCCTCAAACACCATTATTTTTGTTTTATTTACGTTAATTTTGAGGTCCATGTTCTTCATGCTTGTATTAAGTTTATTCAACATTCTTTGCAAGTCCTCGATTGATTCTGCCATAACAATCTTGTCATCTGCTAAAGCTAACCCACGTACCTTCACTGTTTCGAGATCTACACCTTCTTCGTCGAAGAGGGCCATTCTTAGACACTTATCCATAAATATGATAAATAGCCATGAGGACATAACGCGTCCTTGTTTCACGCCTTGCATAATATCGAACCAGTCACTGAGTTTCCCATTTACCCTTACACTCGATATACTGTCTGTATTATATTGTTTTTATTGCTTGTAGGAGCCATCCATTGACTCCGTACTCTTTAAGGACTTCCCAAAGTTTACTTCTATTTACCTTGTCAAATGCTTTGTCTAGGTCAACAAAAATACAGAAAACTTTCTTTTTTGGAAAAATGATGTCAAAATTAACTTAATTAAAAAATATATAATTTCCCGACGGACACGATCCTATATGTTTATTATAAACATAGAGCAGACCTCGTTTTTCCTGCCGATCATTTAGATCAACCAAAGAAAATACCAGGTGTTTTGGAAAGCGTGTGCTAGACGGGAAATAAGTCAAATTTTCCACTTAAATGAAATTGTTTTCAATGCACGATATCGAAGACTTTAGTTTTATAGGGACACGATTTGTAAAATTGATAGTCACTTTTCCTTAGAAATTCAATTTAAGTTCCTTTTCGGCTAAAAATGTTGATTTTAAAATTTTGGGTTTAAAAAAACTTAATATTAATTTTTTTTTAACTTTCTCATTTTTTTAATCTGACTCAAAATAAGCCCTACTTTTTCTATGAATAATTATCGTTGTACTGTGATTTTTCCCCGGTTCCTAATAGTTGTATAAACTATCAATAAAAAAAAACAAATATTCCTATAAACAGTCCTTTCTCGTGCATCGAACGTACTCTACAATCGCCTCACAATGAGCACTTGATTTAATCAATGGTCGCTTGTAAAGTAAAAGTGCATGTTCTTCTACTTAAATATTCGAACTAGCACTTTAACCGTTCGTGGAATTATTCATGTCACGTTCTTCATATTTTATACATATGCGGCACATTGGCGCCACTGCTGGGATTCCCTTCGTTCTCCATTTTTTTTCTCATATCGCTCCTCATCTATAATGATCTCCGACATTTATGACAATTTACAATAGTGTATCCAATATGGCGATCATCATTACATAATTTATAAATTATGAATTAAAATCCCACTTTATTCTTACATATATTTTCGAGTAAACTTGTATTGAAGTGGTAGTTGTAAGTTTCAATGCTTATTTACCAATTAAAGGACCTCGTACTAAAATATGAAATTATTATAAGAAAATGAGTATAGGGATAAATAATATTAAAATATTGAAAGAAGTTTACAAAATGTAGAGAAACTATAAATTCATTTTGGATTCATTTTGGAGTACTTGTATGAAAGTATATACAAGTCTTAACATTTACGACAATTAATCACATTTTAAGAAGCCCATAACAATATGTGGGCGTCCGCATGAAAAGGCCCTTATGGCCTGCATAGTTACGTATAGGGCCATATAGCCGGATAAATTCCTGATATTTTAAGTATCAGACAAACTCTTTAGGTTGAAAAACGAGGCAACCAGGTATTCCCGTGCGGAAAGATGTTCTGGCGCTGGCCTGGCCCAGATCAGGCCGTCTGGTTTCCAGTCTTGACGGCCTGGACCTGGCCAAAAGTGTAGCGTTTTTTCTGGCTAGCCCCAGGACGGACCGTCAGGTCCACCGCTAGGTATGGGCTGGTCAGCCGCTAGTTATGGGCTGGTCAGCTGCTAGTTATGGGTTAACGAGGAGTTAACAACTCGTGAAGTCAGGTGTACACCTTCCCTGAAGTCACTTGAATTCACATGAAGTCACTGAATTCACTTGAAGTCAGTGTACACTCTATCGGTCGAGTTGTGAACCCCTCGTGGGAAAAGAAAAAAAAGTATTGTTTTGATAGTGTAAATATCTTATTTTCTATCATTTTAGACACCCGGTAACTTTTTCGAAATATGTCAACAAAAAATTTGCTGATCGAACTTAAGATTTGTTTGCTCTTGGCTCGCTGATCAGCACCAGGTCTGGGCCAAGCCAGACCTTCAAGCCCGAACCTATAACTGTTGATCTTGGCTAGCTGACCAGCGCCAAACCTGGACCAGACCAGACTGTCAAGGTGATAAGAAAAAAATTCTTGTTTTGATAGTGTGAATTTTTTATTTTCTATCATTTTAGACACCCTGTAACTTTTTTGAAATATGTCAAAAAAATGTGCTGATCGAACTTAGATTTTTTTCTTGGCCAGCTAATCAGCGCCAAGACCAGTCTGTCAAGGTGATAAGAAAAGAAGTCTTGTTTTGATGGTCTGAATTTTTTATTTTCTATCATTTTAAACACCCTGTGACTTTTTTGAAATATGTCAAAAAAATTGGCTGATCGAACTTAGAACTTTTTTGTTCTTGGCTCGCTGATCAGCGCCAGTCCTGGGACAGATCAGATCTTCCAGACTAGACAGTCTAGATAAATCCAGAACTGTAACTAGACTGCCAGGACATTTTTTCACACAGGTTTTTGAAGTTGGAACTTTTAAAACCTGCTTTTCGAGAAAAACGCATCTAAAGCTGGCGAGGGCCATAACACGGAGAAAAATGATATACTGTCCATCCCAAAAGTTTAGGCACCGCCATTTTTGTACAGATTTGCGTGAAAATCTCAGCAGAAAAAAATTCTAAAAATATGGGACAACATGCATGTTGTAGGTGAATGTTTTTGCCAATACTGATACAGAGTTTCAAAATTTGCAGATGATTAGCGATTATTTCCGGGCGAGTGAAAAAGCATAATAATCATATGATCATTTCAGAATACTCAACTTTGAATGGCTGTAAGTCACTGCAAAAAATTATGAAAAATCTGCAAAAAATATATGGGTTTCGTTAATCCTTTCTGTTGCCAGTGGTGATATTTAGACTCAGAAATAATTATTTGTTAATACATTATTGACAAAAGAGTAGGGAGGTGTCATCTCCGGAACTAAGGAATGTATAGAGATGATTCTTGAAGCAAATTACACATTTTTGGCTTCTGACAATGTTGTGCGTATTACAAGTGAGCAAAAAGTTGCACTTGAATGTTTAAAAAATTATTTTCTTCTTGGAAAAGTGCAAAAGGCTTTATAATAATCGAGCCAACCGTATCCCTTTTTTTGCATCAGGGCTTATGGACTATGTAACTGTGCGTGTGTGAGAGAAGGTTGTGGTGCATGTGTAGCAATAGCGCCAGGAAGGACCCATGCTGAGATACATAAAAATGTGGAATTTGCTTCAAGAATCATCTCTGTACCTCTGTATCTCTGTTTTTTTGCAGATTTTTCATCATTTTTTTCAGTGACTTACAGCCATTCACAGTTGAGTATTATGAAATGATCGTATGATTATTATGCCTTTTCACCTTTCACTCGCCCGGGAATAATCGCTAATCATCCGAAAATTTTGAAACTCTGTATCAGTATTGGCAAAACCTTCACCTGCAACATGCGACTTTTAGGAGAGAGGGAAGACTCACGAAATCTTCCCTCTCCACTTACCACTACATTCTCACGAGGAAAGAAATAGGTCGTAGACGCGGCTCACGGACGGGTATAGATGAAACGCGGAGATGTGTGGTGAGTGGTGGGAGGTGTTTCACGGGATCTCGAGCTCTCGAACGAAAGCCTGATTTCTCGGGTACCTAACAACTCAATTATTAGCAATAGTAACGCTCGAAAATTTTTTTCAGTGGTTTCATTAAAAAGAGCAACTCAAAAACTATCGAAAAGTGTAAAAACCTCGATTTCGATTTTTTTAGAGTAAGCCCCCTTTCTTCGGCGCACGTCACATCCCTAGTAGAAATGTCCGTGGTATGCCGGAATTCACCACCGGCAGAGTACTGATTCAGTACTGACAGCCAGTACTGACCTCCGGAATCCTGCCAGTACTGGCAGAACGTTGGTCTGAAGACCGAATCAGTACCAGTTCGGTGGCAAATAAAAATTCTTATTTGTTAAAGAAATTCTTAAAAATGCTACTAGAATGTTTTCGAAGGATGAAAAATATCAAATCGTGGACAAGATTTTTTTTCACTCAAAAATTGAAGTCCCTACATAAAAAAGCATGTTAAGAGTTCTAGAAAATCAAACTCTAAAAATAAAAATTATTAAAATGTTCTATATATATATATATATATATATATATATAATTTATGGTAAAATATTTTTTAATCCCACTTTCTAAAGATCAAATCAACGCGCGTCAACATAAGAGACCCGTGCGGAAAATGTCTTTTTTAGCCTTATTTGAAAAAAGGCTCGTACCAGGCCCTGATAAGGTTGCCTGATTTAAAAATGTATATAACGGCCCTGATCAGGTCCAAATAAGGCCCGGATAGGCTAGCCTTATTTTTAATTAAGGCAATCTGATAAAAGGCCGTATTTACGACCCTGATCAGGTAAGAATAAGGCCCGGATAGATTGCCCTTTTTATTCAGTAACGCAGTTTATGGAAACTTTTCATAATAATGATAATGATTAATAGTCGCTTTCGTAAAAAAAGGAGAAAAACATTAATTCATGTTGATTTTTTTTCATCTAGTATTTTGACATAAAAAGATTTGATTTAAAATTTGAAGATTTGAATCTTACCGCCTTGGGCAAAAGTTCGGCTGTGGTGCGCCAGGGCGCGCAACGATTTGCCTCTCTCGCAGTCGAAACGGCGCGCCGAGTGTTTAAGACAGGAGTCGAGGCGTCGAAAATCATACTTACTTGGCATAAATGCTACCGTGATCAACAAGATGGTTACTGCAGGGCGAGGCTCTTCTATTGCACTATGGTCGAGCTGACCCTTGCTGCTGCGAGATATCCGAATGTGGATATCTCGGACGTATAATTTTTGTTAGTCGCGACTGTGTACGCGGGCTGTACGGATACGGTAATGATATTGAGACTTCACATTATATCCCATTTAACTCCCTGATTATTCCTACGATATCCCTGGGACAATACAGAACATAATTAGAATCAAATGGGATATCGCGCAATATTCTATTGCTATAAGGAGCTATTTATATGCCAGTAGTGTGCCAGTAGTGTGCGAGTACTGATAGTCAGTACTGAGTCAGTACTGGACAAGCTCCGAAAATCAGTACTGGACAGCGTTACAAGCCAGTACTGGCCCAGCACTGGCCCAGTACTGGGAGTCAGTACTGCCAGACCGGCAGTCAGTACTGCGCCGTTCGTACATTTCTACTAGGGATATACCTGCAGTAATATAACTGATTGATCAGTTATAGTTGTATTGAAGAAATCAGTTAATTTTAAGAGGTTATGTTCCGAATATATTTGTGCACCATTTTTAAATGTGAAATTATTTAAAGTTTAAAATTTGTTCACACATGCAATAATTTCTTATTCATTTATTAAAATGAAAATTTCAAAATACACTTTTATATTATAAATAATATTGGAGTATAAACAAAAGCTTAATTCAAAAATTGTTCCTCCTTAAATTTAATCTAAGTCTATAATTGATTCACTGTAAAATTTTTACTAATTTAAATTTAGAGAGAACACTTCAAAGTTATTTTTTTTACATATTTTTGATGTTACGGTTTGACCAGGAAAATTGTATTAAATAATTTGATGTTAATGTGTTTTGCCTACATGGGCTAAAATCAATTTTGTTTAATATTGATGAAAAAATTGATCAAAAAATGTCGTGAAATAAAATGAAAATTATGCAATGCAATATATTTTAAGAAATGTGTAAAATCAAATTTTCAGTAAGGTTTAGAAGTCACGTCAAACCCCCAATGTACTTATGCATAATGAAAAATAATAAATTCAAATAAGTAACAAAACTCACGTCATTACTCAAATAATGTGTATTGTAAAAAAATTTTAATTACAAAGTTAACGTGACTTCTACTTATGTGACGTATAAACCTGAAGGAAAATTTTACTTTAGACATTTATTAAAAAAGGTTAAATTTTCTACTTATAAATTTATTCCATGAAATTTTTACTATTACGTATTTTTTGTTTTGTTCATTTATTCAATTTTATAGTGTACCTTTTACAATATTTTTACTGCTGTTCAAAATTTTGATATGCCATATTGACAGATTATTGAAATTAAATGTTATTTATTTATTATCTTATTGCTTATTATTACGCGTAAGTCATACAATGTTTCTAAATAATTTTTTGAATGATGAAATTTTGTATAATTCATTTTTGGAGAATTAATGTGACTTCTACTTAGGCATTTATAAAATACGATTAAATTTTATACCTTGCTTTTCATTTTGTAATTTTTTGATCTGTTCAGTTATTTAAGGTCGAGTATTCTCTTCCGGCATATTTTATCGTATACTGAATTGAATTCCAAAGAATTTATGATGAATTGCAACGAGTTAAAAAATTGATGTTTGCAAAAATATGTCGGATAATAGAAGATTAAAGGGAGACCTTTATGGCAGGTGTAAGTTATGTGTCATCTGTATATATAAGTATTCCTTGCCGGATCTTAATTTTCTCTTCCGGCATATTTTTAATAACGTCATAATTTTTGTAAATTATCATAAATTTCCACAAATTTCATAAATTTCCACAAACTTCATAAATTTCAACAAAAGTCATAAATTTCAACAAATTTCATAATTTTTCCAAAAATTTCATAAATGTCCACAATAATGATAAACCATAAATTTTAGAAATTATGGTAATTCATCAAACTTTCCATACATTTTTAAAACTATGGTAATGGATGGAAATATATGATAATTTAAGGAAATTTTAGAAATTCATGGTAATAGATCAGTAACTTTTGTGAACAGTCACATCAGGGGTGCCTTCCCACCCCCACGAGACGTTGGAAAGGGGTAGGGGTTTAAGGGGGTATTTCTATTTGACCGGACCAAAAAATCGATTTTATTTCTTTATTTTTTTTTTTTAAGTATATAGTAGGTGGAATTTGTACGCAAAGGGATTTGTTTGGTTCGGACTTTTTAACGAAGCTGCAGCAGGGTCAACTGCGCAGAGCGGAGAGTACTCAGCCGCACGCTGTGGAGAGCCGCCTCGGATATGACCGCAGGCAGGTCATAAATGTGTATAATAGAGTCATTGTTCGTCTCAAATAGGTTTTCCTTCCCGAATACGATGTTCCGAAAGCATTTATAGATCAAGGTCTAGTCAAAACTTTCAGTGTTAGGTCTGAATTTCCAGTGTCACGCTACATGTTGAGCAAGTCGTTTTTCCCAAAACACGATTTTTTTAAATGGCTGACATGATTCCGTCAAAACCACTGGACCGATTAAGCTCAAATTTGGAGGATATATTTAGCAGATGTTTGGCTATAGTCCGAACTAGAATAAATGAAAAATAATGATTTTTGAATTTTTAGCAAGTCGAAAACTACCCCCCAAAAAGTCAAAATTCGCAAACAAAATTTCAAATGGGCGCCATTTTGTCAATTTTCAATATTTTTGATTTGTTCTACACGGAAAAAATGTATCCGTAAAAAAGTCACGAACTAGTAGCTAGGTCTCGGATATGAGAAAAATTCATCGGATATTTATGTATTTTCGTAAATAACCTACGAACTTTGAGAAAAATTGACGAACTCGACGTGAAAATTCTAAAACGGTTCATCACCTTTTTTTTACGTGAATAATTACAAAAATATTACGAGTGATTGGGAAAAGATTCTCAGAGCACTCACGAGCTTGCTCGACAAATCTGAGAACTCGAAACTAAGTTCGCCTGTACGTGGCCCACACACACACTCTCCCAAACGCGCGGTGCGTGTGTGCGCTCGTATGTGTCCCTCGAGCTCGTCGGATGAGTGGCTAGAAATTTTATAATACCTATTTTGTTTGGCCTTGATGGCTGCGCGTGTTTACGCACTCCTGGTTTATGTTTAGAAACTTGTGAGTCAGCAGTCTTTGAGGGTTCGAATCTTCTGAGTTGCGAATTTATAAATTAATATAAAATAAAATCGCACAAATAAAATTTTTCCTCTTTATATTTCTGTCTGAAATTTTGAGGAACTATTCGTAGGAAATTCGAACTGTTCGTAAGAAACTTCGAAATTTATCCATATATTTGTCATAGAAATAAGGATGTAATGTGTCATTTTTTCATCTCGTATCCGAGACCTAGCTACAAGTTCGTGACTTCTTCACGGATACATTTTTTCCCTGTACTCCCGGCTATAGCCGTACTCGAATATTTTAAGAATTTCTTCGATTTTTTTGTTTCGGATGACCTGGAGCAGCTGAATCATGTCAGCCAATTGAGGGTGTCGTTTCCGGGACACATTTTTTGAAATACTACAGCGCCCCTATTATTTTTTTAAATTGGTAATCATGTATTTTTTTAGTTTAAGATCTGCTTAAAAATATAAAAAATTTTCCATTCAAAAATATTAACAATTGTATTTTTTATGAGTTTTTGAAAAACGCCTGAAAAAAGCTCGGGCAAATATAAATACCCCCTTAAGCCAACATTATTTCTGTAACCAGTCACAGGGGTGCCTTGACGGAAGATAAAATTAAGATCCGGCAAAATATGCTGGAACAGAAAATTAAAATCCGGCAAAATATGCCGGAAGAGAAAATTAAAATCCGGCAAAATATTCCGGATACGTATACACTACGTTTATTTAATCATATAGTACTGTTCCTTTTATAATTTTTTTATTGATTAAAATTTTAATATTATACATTGTTTCAGCTTTGACGTGACTTCTAAACCTCAATGAAAATTTTACTTACACATTTATTGAAAAATATTAAATTGTGTTAAATATTAAATAAAAATGTTAAGCAATAAAAAAATTATAAATCGAACAATACTATAGGATTAAATAAATAAAAAGATAAAAAAATCACGAAATAAAAAGTAAGGTATACAATTTAATCATATTACAGAAATGTCTAAGTAGAAGTCATATCAATTCTCCAAAAATGTATTATACAAATTTTGAACATTCAAGAAATCATTTAGAAACATTATATGACTTACACATGGTAAAAAGCAATACGATAATAAATAAATTATAACTAATTTCAATAATCCGTCAATATGTAGTATCGATATTTTTAACAGTCAACCAATTGTAAAAGGTACACTATAAAATTAAATAAATGAATGAAATAAAAAATATTAGAAAGTAAAAATTTCATGAAATACAATTATCAACAGAAAATTTTGTATGCTTAAAATTATGATATTACACATTATTTTAGCTTTGACATGACTTTTAAACCGGAATGAAAATTTTACTTACACATTTATCAATAGTATATATTGCATCATGAGTAGGGTTAGGCACGTCTTTATACGGGGAGGTCAATGTTCGCAGGACGAGTAGCGAACATTGAATTCCACGTGAAGACGTGTGTGTAACCCTACGTCCCAATGGCAAATTTACAACTGGCGCAGCATTGGGTCAGCACTGGCCAGAGTTCGACAACATTGGCGTGGTGTTGGTAGCCGAATACTGGCGTCGTTGTGGCATAATCTTGGGATGATAACGCTGTTTATTACTGATTGCCAACTTCGGGGCTCTACTGAAATACTGTACTGGGCATCAGTATTTGCGCAGTAATGACTATAAGTACTATGATTTAGTACTGGGGCAGTCGTGGGTATAAGTACTAGTGAAGTACTGGAAGTATGTTTCAGCACAGTACGGCAAATGAGTACTGTCAAAGAAGCCGGAGGAATACTGGGCACCAGTATTGGCGATGCACTGGCGATGCACTGGCATGAGGCAGAAATGATAATGATGTTCAATACAGACTACCAGTATTGCTACTGCACTAGCGCCCTTCAAGATTTCCAACTATGCTTTCAGATATGATGAGGTATTTCATGGGATTGAAAAAATTTGTTTGAATTAAAGTAAGTTTAATTTGAAAAATACATAAACTGAATACATATTAATGCATATTTAAATTCTTAGAGAAGAAAATAAACAATAAATTACCCAAAATTTCCGGCAATTTTTGTATTGAATTTTTGATAATTTGAAATAAGTCAACATAAATTTCGTGCTTCTTTATTCAAAATCTCATATGGACTGAAATCATGACTGTATTTCAAGAAATACCTGAAATCATTCATTTGTTAACCAAAATATCGTATGCGCTATGGGGGAGAGGCACTTTTTCTCCCCCTAGGTGCATAATATACTTATCTAGTTACACAGATGAAATCTTAATTAGGAATATATGAAATGATATTTCTCATCTCAACTTCGTAAACGGAAAGGAATGTTCACAACTTAAAATGGTCAGATATATGTAAGGAAATTATAGTGGAATGCGATTCGATTTATATAAGATACCACCGCCAAATTCCGTGCATTAAAATTTAAGTGTTAAATCAAGGATACATTCATTTGAATGGAATATATGCTTAGCTTAAATAGGGGTCAAAATTTTGAGATCGTATTTGTTAAAATGATTATGACACCAGTATCGTGCCATTACTTCGCTCAGGCCTGGCACAAAATCGTGAGATAATGGTTTGCACTTTCTTATAGTCTGTTCTACGCCAGTACTATGCTAGTACTCCGTCGAGATCTGGCAAAAAGACATGGGCCAACAGTTCGCCATTTGTTAAAATTTGTACGACACCAGTATCGTGTCATTACTCCGCCTCCGCCCTCGCCCGGCACAAAGTCATGAGACAATTGTTTGCTGTTTCTTATAGTCTTTACTTCACCAGTATCATGCCACTACTCCGCCGAGATCCAACAAAAAACCTTGGGACAGCAGTTTACCATTTGTTAAAATTTGTACGACACCAGTATCGTGCCATTACTCCGCCCAGGTCCGGCACAAGATCGTGAGCCAATGGTTTGCAGTTTTATGTAGACTGTACTACGCCAGTATCGTGCCAGCCCAATGGGAAATTCACAACGGGCGCAGTACTGCGCCAGTACCGGCTAGTACTGGCAAGTTACTGGCAGCCAGTGCTGGTACCTATACTGGCATATCTCTGGGATGATAACGCTATTCTGTACTGGGGTGCCAGTGCTGGCCCAGTACTGAATATCGATGCTGGCGCAGTACTGCCACAATAGAAAATTCACAATAGGCGCAGTACTGTGCCAGTACTGGCAAACTCCTGGCATACGAAAATGCTGGAGTTAATTTAAAGAACGATAAAAAATCATTGAATTGTTTTTAGGACGCATCTACTTCATCCATTCATCATCATACGGCTGCATATCGTCCGAATATTATTTATAATTTCAAAAATTAAAATTTCATTCAAACATTTTGTTTAATTTTAGCACCCACTACTGCTATACTCTAACGATATGACAAAAAGGTATATAAAAAATAAATATTAATTGATTGCCAGTATTTTGACTTTGAATATTAATGGTCCTGTGTAAAGTAAATACATATATTACATTTTTAAATATTATATTACAAATAAAATTTCTAACGCTACGGGGTATCGAACCTACATCTATACCTAAATCTATCGCCTAGCAGTCGGGAGTCTTAACCATTGCGCTAAACCTACAAGTTCAAACTCGATTAAAAAATCCATCCTCATAAGGTACAGCTCAAAAAAGTTAAAACACCAAATTTTAAACTCTTTTTTACTGATTAAATATTTATTATTATACGACGATATGTAAATGTAAAATATACGAACTGTTAACAGGAATATTAATAAAATAATTTTAAAATAAATAATTTAAATCGATTACAATTTTTCTTCGTGTAATATTTCGTTTTTTGGCGTTTTAGACTACTTTACAACTTTCTACAATGACAGGAAATGTAATTTTTTATGAACATTTAAAATTTTTAACGACGGAACTTAGAAATTTGATCGTGAACTTTGACAATTTTTTAATAACAAATTTTTTTAAACTTTCGTGTAAGGTTTGAGTTTTAGGTGTTTTAGATCATTTTACCATGTTTAAGATTGACATAAAATGTAATTTTTTCTGAACATTTATAATTTTACATAAAGATGGAACTTAGAATTTTTTTCTTAAAAAAAAAAAAAAACAGGAAAAAAGTTGTTTTCACGACAGTTGTATTTATAGTATTTAGACACTGTAGAACACATGAACCATACTTTTAAACGTATTTAAAAATTTTTTCAAATATTTATACTGTCGGTATAGTACTGCGCCGATCGTGGAGCCAGCCGTTAGCCAGTACTTGGCGAATGACCGATTATCTGTACTGGTGACCAGTACTGAGCCAGTATTGCGACGGTGGTGAACTCCGGCAGAGTAAGGAAAATTCCATCTGTGGCCATTGTCGTTTTTTACTGGGCCCGTAAAGTGCCAGTATTGAACCGACGATTGGCGTAACTCCGTAAGAAACGGGTTGGCCGTCATTCATTAGGCCAGAGTTCTACCAGCACAGGGCCAGCGCTTGTATGCCAGTGTTGGTTTTCCAGCACTGGCGCAGTACTATGCCTGGGTTTCAGCCAGTACTATGCCCGTACTGGTCAGCCAGCTGTAGCTAGCCATTACAGGCGCAGTACTGCGCCCGTTGTTAGAAATGGCCTAAGTCCAAAATTTCCACATGGGAGTACTCTGCCAAGATCCGGCGCATATCCGTCAGACAGAGGTTTACTATTTGTTACAGTCAGTTCTGTGCCCTAGACTATACCATCCCGTGTAGAAATTTGGTCATGGCCCAAACAGGGCCCAGGCTTGGCAAAACTAGGCCCTGGCCTGGCGATCTAGCCTGGGCCAAGCTTGAATGAAACGCCAAATCTGGCCAGGGCCAGGTTATATTGCCAGGCTCGATCGCCCAGCTTGGCCCAGGCTTGGCCCTAGTTTATTATCGATTCCCGGCCATTGTTAATTTTTTAAATTAAAAGTCGAAATTAAGGAGAAATATTAAATATTACGTCCGCCATGCTTGTTTTGTAAATTAAAGTTTTAAACATCATTACATACATCAACAATATATTTATACTCGATAATTCGATGAAAAAGTTTTCTCAATTTGAGGTTAGAAGTCACATGTAATCTTGATGTGAAAATATTATTTATAATTAATATAGGTACTTACTTGCACTTTCACCGCGTAAATATGGGATACTGCCGAGTGCTCGATGCCTCCGGCATTTTTATCGCAATTTAATTTCAATGATGATTTGTATTTTGTTCATCGACCATCATCATCAGCACCATCACCACTATTCTCAATCACTCACACAAAATTTATAAGTTCAGTTTGGCTCAAATTATGACTCGAATTACCTGTCAAGATACTTTAAGAATGTTAATTTATACCAAATTAGCCACTTTGTAAAGATTCACACTCGAAACTTCAAAGTAATAAGTAAACAATTGCAAAATTCGAGCTAGATCCAGGCTAGGGGCGCCCAGCCTGGCCCAAGTCTGGAACATGGAACAAACTTGGCGATTTCTGCACGGGATTGTCGTTTCACCATTAGGCTTGAAGTTGGCATTAGCCCGTAGAACCAGGGCTGATTTTTGTTTAATACTGCACAGAATCCGTATTGGGACGATACTGGTCTGCCGATATTGGAACTTAGATTAGGCCCAGTGCAGATCCAGGTCGATGTCCGTGCTACGCCAGGATTGGCTAGCCAAGTGTTGGAACATTGCTCTTGGCGCTCTACCGCGTCAGTTGTAAGCATCGGCCCAAGTCTGTAATTTCCCATTGGGGTGTGATGTAAGATATTTGATTCGAAACTACCATATTATGAAACTGTAGAGCCCCCAGAAAACTGAGCTTTAGATAGCCATTTCCCGAAATGGTGCGAGAGCGTCCTATGATGTGAATGTTTTTTTATAATGATGATTATCACTCACCAAACATTCTTCTGCTTTGGTTTCTCCATCTGTCAAATTTTCTCGAAGGCCAGCTCATATTTATCCTTAGATTTTTGGGGTACTAAATCTTGCTTTGCTTCTTTCACTTCTTCATTTATGTTGAGGGCTAGCATTTTGGTTGTTTTTTCCATGATTTTTAGTTAACGAAGATTTGTATTTATAACACGTGGCGACGTAATTGCTGATAATTGAAGGTTTCACGGATTCTATTGTTGTAGATGAAAGCATACGATTTATATGGGAGCCATCTGATTGAGCTGTGATTGGTAATGCGCCTATGGCGCGAGATTGATATTTGTGTGTGTGTGTGTGTCTCTCTGTGTGTGTGTGTGTCTACAGTAAATTTATGAAATATAGGGTGTGTTATTCAGTGGTCATTTGAGGAACTAATTAACTGACTGTGCGGTGGCGTTTGGAACTAATTCTCTACCGCTACCTGGACGGCATGGTAAAGGGCTATCTAACGCTCACTCTTCTGGGAGCGTAATAGGCTCATAACATGGTGGTTTCGAATTAGGAATATTAAATTATATTATATTCATTTTCTTTCGTGAAGTTTTTACTATTACATATTTTTCTTATTTATTTAATTTGATAATTTTCCTTTTATGAATTTGTAAATGTCAACCTTTTTTATGTTGGAGATTAAAGCATTATTGAATTACGTTCTTATTTATTTACGCATTATTTTTGTGCTCCTAATGATGCATAAATCACCCAATGTTTCTAAATAATTTTTTTAATGATCAAAATTGTTATATTACATTTCTCTTATTTTTACGCGACTTCTACTTAGACATTTATTGAAAAAGATCAAATTGTATATACTTCTATTTTGTGACATTTTAAGTTTTGTTTTGTTCACTTACTTAATTTTAGACTAATCTTCTTCTTACAATTTTTTTAATATTAAATATGTTGATATTACACATAATTGGAGTTTCGACGTGACTTGTACACAAAAAGGAAAAGTTTCACTTTACACATTTATTAAAAAATATTAAATTATATAATTTTCATTTTATTTCGTGAAATTTTTACTATTACATGTTTTTTATTTATTTAATTTTATAATTTTCCTTTTACAATTTTTTGATTCTCAACAGTTTTGATATTGCACATTATAAGGATCATTTAATTGAGTGCTTATTTATTTATGTATTATCTTTTTTCTTTTTATTATGCACAAGGCACGCAATGTTTTTAATAAGTTTTTGAATGTAATATGCTTTTCATATACAAATTTGTGAAATCGGTTAGTTAAACAAGACAATTTTACATTTTTGGAAAGTCAGCGTGACTTCTACTTAGACATTTATGAAAAATAATTAATTGTATACTTTTCTTTTTATTTCATAAAATTAAATTTTATTTGTTTGTTTATTCATTTAATTTTATATTATTTTCCTTTTATAATTTTTTGGATGTTAAAAATTTTGATATCACACATCATTATTGAAATTTTGACGGGACTTCTAAACCGTAATGAAAATTTGACTTTACACATTTATTAAAAAATATTGAATTGCATAATTTTCATTTTATTCAATGCAATTTTTATTATTGCATATATTTATATGAAATTTGTTTAATTTTATCATTTTTCATTTACAATTTGTTTATGTTCAACATTTTTGGAGTTCACGTGACTTCTAAACCTTAAAGAAAGTTTTTATTATCTAAAAGTACCTATATTAACATTTACGGGATTACAATATATTATATTCTTTTGTTGTACACGGAAAAAATTTATCCGTGAAGAAGTCATGAACTTGTAGCTAGGTCTCGGATACGAGATAAAAAAAAGGAAACATTACATCCTTATTTCTATGAGAAATATATGGATAAATTTCGAAGTTTCTTACGAACAGTTCGAAATTCCTACGAACAGTTCCTGAAAATTTCAGACTGAAATATAAAGAGGAAAAATTTTATTTGTGCGATTTAATTTTATATTAATTTATAAATTCTTATCTCAGAAGATTCGAACCCTCAAAGACTGCTGACTCACCAGTTTCTAACCATAAACCAGGAGTGCGTAAACACGCGCAGACATCGAGGCTAATCAAAATAGGTATTATAAAACTTCTAGCCACTCATCCGACGAGCTCGAGGCACACATACGAGCGCACACACGCACCGCGCGTTTGGGAGAGTGTGTGTGTGGGCCACGTACAGGCGAACCTACTTTCTAGTTCCCAGATTTGTCGGGCAAGCTGGTGAGTGCTCTGAGAATCTTTTCTTAATCACTCGTAATATTTTTGTAATTATTCACGTAAGAAAAAGTAATGAACCGTTTTAGAATTTTCACATCGAGTTCGTCAATCTTTCTCAAAGTTCGCAGATTATTTACGAAAATACATAAATATCCTATGAATTTTTCTCATATCCGAGATCTAGCTACTAGTTCGTGACTTTTTTACGGATAAATTTTTTCCGTGTATGAGATAAAAATTAATACTTACGTAATAAACACAAGTTGTTTAAAAAGGTACACGGATACACTTATATTATAACCTCACCTCTGGTTATAAAATATAAACTTGAAAGTATTTACGCGACATGCTTGAGATAAGAAGTAACCTTGAAGCTGTTTGTATGAATTCAGAATTGCGCAATATTATTTTATGACGTCAGCTGTAGAACGTTCTCGATGTCGGTGAAGTAGGTCCAGTACCCCTCTCGTTTCGATGTCGGCAAGGTAGGAATGTTTGGTGACGTCATCAGGACCCTCGAGAATGTTCTAGAAGCTTAGCACGGGTATGAACCACTTTTCTAGAAAAATTTAGTACGGACACGAACCACTACAGCTAGAATCTGTTCGGTGATTTAGAACGCAGCCTGCTCATCTACTTATGATCACACGGAGAAAAATAGATATTGAAAAGTGGATAATAAAAATCTTGATATTTAACCATAATATATAGATATTACGGCATAATATCTACTATCTTCTGCTTAATAGTATACAAGATATTGAAGGGCAATATCTGCTCATATTGCAAGTACAAATTGCGTGATATTAACCGTCAATATCTAAGATATTAAAAAAGTGAAATTTTATCGGAGCAATGTCTTTGACGTGTTGCGTGGCGACAAAAGATTTTAACCCCACTATGTCCAAATCTCGAGCATTCGTCGTGTGTGTTGTGGTTTTTCGGATTATATTGTGCTAAATGTTTTGGTGGAAAATATATTAGGTGTTTTTCGATATTATATCATCATTTTTTTCAAGAAAATAAGGACTCGGTGTTAGGCGTCAGTTATGTTAGCCTTGAACAGCGTGGTGTTTGCTCTTCACGAAAATCGATTAATTGGCAAAAAAAGGCGAATGCTCGAGGATCGGAAATAGTAAACAGAGAACTATGATGTTAAGTCCGAAAGGATTTGATAGAAATTGGCATGCTTCACTGGTAATTTATGCACTTTAAAAAAATATGTTTTGAGTATCTTGGATTCTGTTCTTTAATATCTTCGATATTCTCAGTTAAAATCTTCTTTTCAATATCTACGGATGCTCTGCTGCAATATCTAGATTTCCGTCCCATAGTTATATCGTTGAGATATTACACGGCAATAACTAGATATTTTGTTTCAATATCTTCTTTCTTCCGGGCATAGCTCTTTTACTAACAAAAAAAAAACACAAAAAAAAGTTACACACACGGAATTTAAAAAAATGGCATTTTCGTACTCCTGGGTCGAATTATATTGAAATATTTCAAAAAAGTAGATTAAACAATTTAGTTAGTTACAGACATCCCTCTATGAAGAAGCAATACACACAGGTGCAGAGTTTAAACAATTTTTGAAAGTTTGAGGTACATTTTTTGGAAAATTATTTCATTTCGTTTGCCAGTGATATTCCGGAGCAGTAGTACACATTGACATTTTATGTAAAATGTGATTGTTATAAACAAAGGCGCACAATGTAGGTCAATTACAAAGGTATATTAAAGTGGCGCAAAACTATTGAGGTATACAGATGTACACTCAGAGAAAAGATTGAGTTGATTCAACAAAACAGTTTGTTCAACCTAATTTTTTTGTTGAAACTGAAAAATTTGGTCAGCGCATATATCTATTGTTCTTATTGGTCGATTTACTTGGGTTTTTTTTAATTGAAAGGAAATTTAATCAGGAAAACGATGAGCAATGCGATATTACTGTATTTTGATGGATTTTATATGTTTTTGGTCAAAAACTGAACACACTTTTACATTTTTTCCGTTGAAAAACATGTTTTTTTCAAAAACGAGTATAAAAATGATAAAAACATTTCCCTGCCTTAAGTTATATATCACGGGAAAGGTGAAGAGTTGGGAAATGTTACTCAAGTACTGTTTTTGCGATTCCCTCCAAAAAGTATATTTTTTTGACCAACTGAACTTTCACGATTTCCGAAGTTCCTGAAAATGATGAAATGTACAATTTTTTTTTTCATTGAATGACTTTTATTGCATATATCTATTGTCCTTATTGGTCGATTTACTTGGTTTTTTTAATTGAAAGGAAATTTCATCAGGAAAACGATGGGCAACGCGACGTAAAAGCGAAGATTCGTGCTCAATATGAATTTTCGTCAATGTCGGGTTTTGCTACGTATCGTACCATGGGGTTACGTACACCCCACGCGCAACTTTCGATATGTGCAGCTTGACGACCAGGCTCGGTCAACTCTGTACAGCGAAATGGCGAATTTTTAGGACATGGGCGCGGGGACAGAGAGGCATTGAGGGGTGCGATATTAGTTCTCTGGCCCATCGCAGATGGCGCTAACTTTCAACGCCAACGGGTGGGGCGATGTAAAAAGCGGGTGCGCGGCAAATTGTTTGTTGTGGTACGTGGCTGTCAAAATACATGCGACTCCAAAAAGTAAATTAAATTAAATTTCAACCTCCAAATTATTGAAGGATTTACTCGGAATTGGTTAAATTTTCCTAATTAAACACACTCTCTTCTAATTCAGCAACTCAATATCTCGGGAGCAAACTTTTATTTTTTGTTTAAACATAAAATTTCACTTTTTATTGTCATCCGCAACCGAGCCTGTTCCAATTTCAGGTTCCTGTCACTTTGAGATTATAAACTTCGATATTCTATTTCTCGGAACTAGATCATTGTTTTTAATCATACTGTTTTGGTCTCAATTCAGAAACACTTTAGCTCGAGAGTAAACTTTTGTTTTATCTCTAAATGGTGCTTTCGATTTTACAGAATATTATTTCAGTCTCCTGAAAAATTCCGATTTTGTTGGTTATGTAGTTCTGTACTGCAGTCCTTCAAATAAAGGCAAAATTAAGTGAATGAGAAACGTAAAATGAGAAATAGAATGATAATTATCTTTATACCATTAAACCATTTCCCTTTCAGGGTAGGCGTGACACTACCCGATTCGGGTAGTGTTTCTAGGTTTTTCTTGTAGTTATAAATAACTACAAGTGTGGGCTCACCACACCCACGATGCGATGTGCCAACAGCACTCATGTCAGTATTCTTGAATGGTCACCCATCCAAGTACTAACCGCGTCCAACGCTGCTTAACTTCAGTGATGTGACGAGAACTGGGGGTTTCAGCGTGGTATGGCCGTTGGCCATATCTTTAATTTTCTATTTTTCGTTTCTTATTTGCTTCATTTTGTCTATATTATTCCTTTTTTGTTGAATGATTTTAGTATTCAACACATGTAAGGAAGGGGCATATACATATAGAAAGACCAACACATGCACGCGTCTGTAGTTCTCTAGCTCATCACAGATGGCGCGGAATATCGCCATTTATTTCCCACAGAGTTGACCGAGCCTGCAGTGGGACTCTGATGCTGTTTCGAAGTCGAAAATCGAACGAACCTCTCTTTCTATCTTCACGCGTTAGAAAAAAAGGTCCGTTCGAGTTTCGACTTCCGACACGGTATCGGAGTCCCACTGCTGTTGGCGACCAAGCGGCTACTGACGACACCGACTGGGGATATTGTAGGGGGGCCCTCAGATATTTTCCCCACTTGGGTATCCCCCCCCCCCCCTCTTGTGCTCCATTAGGGAATAACGCAACTTGAAAAAATGTGGTGGGGTTAGCGTAACCCCCATTGTACGATGAGGGTTAATTATTAGAGAATGATTTTGTTGAAGTGACGAAATAATTTGGTTCATTCTACCAAATACTTTCATTAACTACACTAAACATACCGAAACAGATGATGGCAGCCCACGCCGGTGACCAGTTTGCGTGTCGAAAAGTTTCTCATCGTACGTCGTATCGCGAATTAGTGAACAAATGAGTGATACGAACGGGTCCCTATCATCTCACATGCGGCAAGTCACACCTGCGGCATGTCACATCTGCGGCATGTCACATCTGAGGCATGTCACATCTGCGGCATGTCTCATCTGCGGCATCTCTCATGTGCGGCATCTCTACCTAGCGGCATCTCTCACCAGTGGAAAGGGATTCGACCAATATTATTCCTGTGGCCAGTCACAGGGGTGCCTTCTCGCCCCCCACGAGACTTTGGAAAAGGGGTAGGGGTTTGACCAACAATATTTCTATGGCTAGTCACTGTGGTGCCTTCCCGCCCCCACTAGACGTTGGAAAAGGGGTAGGGGTTTGATCAACATTATTTCTTTGGCCAGCCACAGGGGTGCGGTGAGAGATGCCGCAAAAATGTCAATTTCATTGTGAGAAATGCGGCGCGGGAGAGAAGTTGCTAAATAGAGATGCCGCAGTTGTGACGTGCCGCAGATGAGACATGTCGCAGATGTGAATTGCCACAAATGTGACATGCCGCAGGTGTGACATGCCGCAGAGAGACTTGCCGCAAGTGAGATGATATGTCCTCATACGAACAAATGGACACTTAACAATGTCAAATTTTTTACAAAAACTGGGGTCTGAAACAGTATGCAGCACATTTTGAACTTAAGTGCCAAAATATTTGTTTGTATTAACCAAAATATTTATTTAAATCAACCAAACTTTATTAACCCAAAAATTTGGTTAAATCAACCAAACATTTGATTGACTATATAGCAATGTATTTATTTGTTTGATCCAACCAAATTTGGTTAAAGCAACCAAACATTTGATTGACCATATAGCAATGTATTTATTTGTTTGATCCAACCAAATTTGGTTAAATCAAACAAACATTTGCTTGACCATATAGCAATGTATTTATTTGTTTGATCCAACCAAATTTTTGTTGAATCAACCAAACTTTTTTCTGAGTGTAACCTATTTCATAATTTAGGGCTCATTTAAGGCTAATCTGGGCTCGTCCCAAGTGTAGGGCTCCATTATTTTTGGTGAAAAATGGTGTTTGCCCTAGCTTAACGTTAAGATGGCCGGAAAGTGCTGTAAACGTACTAAAAATAATTTTACAAAAAATGCACCTCTTACAATAATTCAGGGCTCATTTAGGGCTCTAGGAATATAATGATAAAAATTAACAAACAAAAAATGGTTAAACGATTTTTGTTTAAACAAATGTACTAAAAAATAATTGAACAAATTCTCTTCTTACCCTATGTTGAGGCTAGTAGATAAGAAGGGACGCTTCTGGACATAAATTTCTGTTACCGACCTTCTAGAAGATTCAGAGTTGATGACGTAACTGTTATTATTTTTTTAGTCGCAGCAAAGGAATGTTGTTGCCAAATGTTTTTAAATTTCGAGCGACATTTTTTCCAAGAAGAGCATCCGTCGGTAGAGCGCCTGTTTCTTTGATATTATAAATTTATGTTGTATTATTTTTAGAAATAGTTCTTAGAATTTGTTGAGGTGACGTACTGTTTTTCTGAGACGATTGATCATGAGACTGATTTTTTTTCAGTTGACTAGCTTACCGAAATTGAGAAAATTCTTCAGCCGTAGTGGTTCATGTCCGTGCTAAGTTTATAGAATATTTTTTGATGACGTCATCAAATGATACTGCGCAATTGTGAGAAATGAATTTTACGTGCGTATGGACACATCGATTTTAACGTAGAACCACACTGTAAAAAAATCTTTTGTGATATTTACAATTAGATTGTAATTTCACGAGCAGTGTATTTTAAATTACAATGTATAACCTGGTAAATATACCAATGTCGCTCCGAAATTCACGATCTACTCCAACTTCACCCCATGGAACAGTATGAAATAACTGTCCGATGTAAATTTACTATGTCTGACGATGGAAATTATTTGATCAGCGTGGCACGCAGTCAATTTACGTTAGTGAATAAACTTAAATATGCTTATAAATTAACACTTTTTTTGGTAAAGTTGCAGTATCTAGCATAATTTCACACACGGGTAGTATTGTTACGTCTTGGCATCCTGAGAAATTACAAACAGGACATAAATCGACAACCCATCGACAAACTGACAGAAAGACATGGCGCTTTGCACTTTATCATAAAATTACGTCTCAGAGCCTCTAATATTGCTCTAATAGTGATGAGTTCTATGTGAATAAAAAAAATATGTCTTTTTTATTCAAAACGATACCTGAGAAAAGTAATATGCGCTTTATTTATCCTGATACAGTGTTTGAAAATTTATAACCTCACGAACATAACCTAAAAATTGAAATGTGGTCCTGACAATTTACGTCCTGCATTTTTTTTTACAAAAGTGTGTAAATTTACATCGTCGCACGTAGGTCAAATAATTTCCATCGTGGTACGATGTAAAATTACACCAACTTTTTTTACAGTGCATCTAAATTTTTAAGATAAAGAAGGTGCTATAAAAATGATTACAAAAAAAATCAAAAGTTAATTGAATAGTATAGGTAAGAAAGGTACCTAAAGAAATAACGCATTTCTTATGGTAGGTCATATATTGAGGATCTTTCCCGTGTCGAGTTTCGAGCGTTAACGTAAGCTAAGAGATGTGATTGAGAGCTACTTCATTTAACGCTAAAGCATTATTCGAGCTTTTGTTCTAAAAATCTATGTCACTATCTACAACATAATACTATCAGTATAATAATATCAGTACAATGTGCTGGATTCGTCTAGCTCTCGATGTCTCACATGTAATAAGATACTATAAACAATTCCGAGGTTCGCGATAAGACAGCGTGCATTTTATTGAAGGTGTTTTGCGCACGTTTTTTATCTTTATTTTCACCTAAAATTTTATATGTATATAGTTTTGACCGTAATCCTATAAATTCATTCATTATTTTACCATTATTTTCATGTTTCATTAACCCCAAAACAAAAACAAGAATTAATATTGAATGCCAAAAGTTGCCACATTTGCGAAAAGGCTTTTACTTTTACTCTTGATGACATGAAACACCGCGACCATGACTATACTTTACAGGTAAATACCGGTCGTATTTCATAACTTATCAAGGTATGACGCACACTTTTTTATAAAAGATTTTGCTACGAATTTTAAAAGTTCTCTTAAATTGTTGCTCATACAAAAAGAGAAAATTATATCTTTTACGAAAAATGTAGAAAATGCGAAAGGGATCGTCCATATATTACGTAAGGCGGTTTTCTTTTGTTTAAATAAAAACGAGAATAAAATTGATGTGAAGTTGAAAAGGACACAAAGATATAAACAAAAGAAAAACGTCTTACGTAATATATGGACGATCCCAAAGTGTCTTTTAGATTAATTGATTCGTTTCGATTCATGTCAAGCAGCCTCGCGAAATTAGCATCTTATCTTGAAAATGATGAAAAAAAGATAAGGAAAGATAATTTTAAAAATGATGCTGAATTTCAACTCTTAACTAGAAAAGACGTTTTCCCTTACGAGTATATTGATGACTGGAAAAAACTTGAGGAAAACAAGTTACCGAAAGAAAGATAAATTGTATGCAACCCTAAATAATGAAGACATTTCTGAAGAAGATTATACACATCCAAGCTATGTGTGGGATGTATTTAAACTTAAAAATTTAGGTTAATTTTCTGAATTACACTCCAAATCCCATATAACCACAGTTTCGGGGGTTGCCTCGTACTGGCCTTGTGGCTAAATCGGTACCCTCGAAACATAAACAGTCAGGGCCGCCTGAGCCGGTTCTAATTAGAATGCATAATATAGCACAGTATACTCGACCAGGGGGGTGACTCTTCATACAAATGCGCGCTGTGTCAGTTTTGTGAAGGACGGCAGAAAATGAAACACTGGCGCCACTAGCGCGGCGCCCTACATCTGAATGAAAGCTGATTAGAATCATGGGAGATTTAGTATTTTTCGCAGTTTTCATAATATTTTGGACGTTTGTGGATAATTTAAAAACTTTGAGCTTGAATTGAGCAAGGATTAACTGTTTCTAGAATTAAAAAATATCTAGGATAAAAAATAGACCTTACATACACTGGAAATGTCGGTTTTTAATTTTCAAGTAGAGTGGAATGGTAAAATATAAAGATTACGTCTTTAACGTTTAAAACAAATAAACTAAATTTAATGTATAGAATTCCTGAAAATAAAACAAGAATCTAACCATCAAATTTGGACAACCACCACAAAATGCTCCTATTGCAATTCCTAAAAAGAAAACAAAAATTTGTTTCTTTGGACAAAAATAAAAAAGAGAAAAGAAAAATGAGAAGGCAACCAACAACATCCCCTTCCTTCTCTTTTTTTTCTTTCTTTCGTCTTTTTTATTTTTATTATTATCAATTCACAATATGAAAGCATGCACAATATTTACCAGCGTTTCGGTGCTCATACAGCACCCTTATCAAGGTAAGAAAAATTAGAGCAGGTGGGAACAGCGACGAAACAACGACGCTATCTCCTCGATACCTGAGATCCAAGTGTGGGTCAAAAGGCAAATCCGTTATAAACAAACAAGAAATAAGAGAAAGTCAAGATTCATGAAAACCTATTGCTAAATGTAATTAATCATACTAGAATAACTTTTGTTTAATTTATCCAAATCAGTTTTCAAATTAATAGACAACTTAATTTGTTTTTTAATATAAAGCATTTCCATGAATTCTCTCTTTCTCTCATTACTTTCACTATGTAAAATTTCAACATTATCCCAGTCAAACTCCATGGTCAACATCAATAAACCCTCTCGTATGTCTAGCAAGAAAACTCTTATAACAACGTCCCAAACGAACATCATTTTTGTGTTCCTCTATCCTAGTATTAAGAAGGCTGCCAGTCTGTCCCACATAAGTCATCTTACAGTTCTTACAAGTGATCTTGTAAACAACACCACCCTTTTCAAATTTATCTAAAGGATCTTTACAAAAACTTATTATTGAATCCATTTTGAATAGTATACGGAAAATAGTATGAATATTAAATTTCCTCAACATAAATTCAATAGTTTTCGAAATTTGACCAAAACAAGGAAGAACAAAAGTATTAAAAGAACTATATTCTCTCAATTCCTTCTGATTATCTGTAGATAAAATGTTACTTTGTTTGATTTTGATTTGTTGAATTCTAATTGTGATATGTTGGTCAATTAACTTTTCTGGGTAATGATTAAGAAAAAGGATATTCCTAACAATATTCAAATTCTCTTTGTGAAATATAATGTGGGACAAACCTAGAGCTCTGCCAACTAAGTTTTTGATTACTGCAATTTTGTTTTGAAAAGGATGAGCTGAAAAGAAATTTAAAATTCTACCTGAATATGTAGTTTTCCTATACCAATTGGTAATAATATTACCATCCTGACCTTTAATTACTTCTATGTCCAAAAAACTGATTTTATTATTTTTCTCTTCTTCATGGGTGAATTGAAGTTTTGGATGAAAACTGTTAAAAGCATGGATAACTGCCTGCAACTTTGCTAGAGGAAGACATAATAAGGTATCATCAACATACCGAAAGTAAAAGGGCAAAAAAAAATCTAGCTTCTTGAAAGCAAAGACCTCCAAATCTTCCATAACTATTTCTGCTAAAATCGGAGAAATGACTTGTTTTATTTTCAGGAATTCTATACAATATATTGTATTGATCGTGAAACGTCTGAAAAAATTATCAGTAGTAAAGTTATTAACTTTACTGTACATTTAGTCATTTATTTATTTAAAAATTGAATTAAAAGATGGATATATAAATTAAATATGGAGTAAAGACAGTAGGAGGATATATGGGAGTAATAAATGCCAGGTTAATTTATTTAAATACATATAATAATTTAAATTATTTACAAATATACTACGATAAAAGTATAGCAATTATTATGCAGACAGAACATCATACTTTATTGTATACAATTGAGCAAAGCTACGTTTTACAAAATTTCGCTACTTTATTTTTCATAAAATTATCGTTTTTTTAAATTTAGGTTTCTTGTACTATTCTGACTGCAAGAAAAACATTATTTCACAATTATAATTTACTTTAATACTTGAATTTATCAACAAATCAATGTAATCGTTCATACATGTCGAAAATCAGCGAAATAATTCAAAACTGCCCTTAATGTTACTTTTACAATTTTCTTAAAGATAGTAAGGGTCTTAAAATATTTTTAAAATTTCAAAAACTAATAAAACTATAATGTTACACACTATTACAATAATCTAAAAGTTTGGCAAGAAGAAAAATATATCAAAATTTAAAAATCAATGTAGTCATGAAACCGTCAGAGTCATTCAATTATTTTAGGTTAAAGAACATCGGTGTAAACAAATCCTCATACTTACCGCAATAACCGTTCCATCCGGAGCTAAAACTTCCTTTTTCCAAATTATTTGATCCTTTAAAAAGTGACCTTCACACACTACATGTCCAGGTTTAACAATAAAATCCTTTTTGTCACGCTTAATTGCTTGTTCCTAACATTTAACCTCATTTTTTAGAACGGAGAAAAGCACTTTCTTACTCCGTTTGTGCGGGTTGAGTCGTACCCTGATAGACAGTTCGGTGCTATACATCGATGCCCCCCATTTTTATAAAACATTTATCCGTAAATAAATAAAATACGGCAAATAGACGATAAAGTTAAGGAATGTCACGAGTTTTTATATGCAAAATCATAATAGACAACGGGCAGACCTGGCGCCGCAGAGGTGGCGACAATGTTTCACGACTCGCCGCTCTTCACAAAACTGACACGCGCCTCTGTGCAAAAGCGAAAATCTTGTCACCCCTCTGCCTCGACTGAGTACCCGCCACAGCCAGCGCCTTTCCACTACGCTGTTGGTGTTTTTCCAGAAAGATTATTCGCACCGTCTGTCGCCGTACCCGCTGACAAACTGCGTGGGCCTGCAGTTCTAGGAATTGGTAAACCGGACGGCTTCTATGGGACCTCTTGTGTATATTTACCGACATTTTACTGCTGGCAGATATTTTTGAAAATTTTAGACAGACGTGTTTTAATACGTACAACTTAGATACTTTACATTACTTTACTCTCTAAATCTGATTCAGTGAAAAGTCACTGATTGTCAGTGAAATCTCACTGATTCAAATAGCTAGAATCCGGTCACTGACAACCAGTGAAACGTTACTTATTCATTCAAAGAACACATAAATGTGATCAAATATTAAAAACTGTGAAAAGATTTGATGCTTCTAAATGACAAAAAACCTCACATACTTCTTTACTTTCAAGATTCGACTGTTATGTGCACACCCGTCAAGTAAGTACTTTTTATACGAGTTAGAGTATATTTTTCCCGCGTAAATTCAGCACACTTACAGTCCGAACATTAAAAAATTTATTTCTTAAAAAAATGATTTTTGCTACTTAAGTAAAAGAATAAAAACAACGCTTTACTTTAAAACTTAGAGGTTATGTTTCGCATGATTTACTCTGATGTTACTGAATTGATTAGTGAAAAGTCCGGAATCACTAATTAATCAGTGAAATGTCCAACTACTATTTCAATCAGTGATTTTTCACTGATTCATATTTAGAGAATACTGCTCCCGGACGTGCTTTTGATGCGATGTTGAAGTTTACAGGTGTTGAACTTGAGTTATTAACAGACATGAATATTTATACGGTACTGCATTGAGTGAATTCACGTCTTATTATATACCTCCTCTTCCGGAATCAAAATTATCAAAATTAATAACAAATTTACTGCCAAAGAAAAAATATATTATTCATTATACAAATTTGAAATATTATTTGAAATTAGGAATTAAGCCTATTGGTCAATTCAGTTAGCCATTGACATATGATGTAATTCGCAGCAGGCAACAGTAGAATCAGCCAATCAGCTGTTGAATATCGAGAGCAAGTTTTCACTTTTTCAGGTGCTTTTTCACCTACACGTTAGTGTAACTTCTTTTAGGATTATCCGATTGGACTTTTATTATACACGGAAAAAATTTATCCGTAAAAAAGTCACGAACTAGTAGCTAGGTCTCGGATATGAGAAAAATTCATCGGATATTTATGTATTTTCGTAAATAACCTGCGAACTTTGAGAAAGATCGACGAACTCGATGTGAAAATTCTAAAACGGTTCATCACTTCTTCTTTACGTGAATAATTACAAAAATATTACGAGTGATTGGGAAAAGATTCTCAGAGCACTCACGAGCTTGCCCGACAAATCTGGGAACTAGACACTAAGTTCGCCTGTACGTGGCCCACACATACACTCTCCCAAACGCGCGGTGCGTGTGTGCGCTCGTATGTGTGCCTTGAGCTCGTCGGATGAGTGGCTAGAAATTTTATAATACCTATTTTGCTTGGCCTCGATGGCTGCGCGTGTTTACGCACTCCCGGTTTATGGTTAGAAACGGTTGAGTCAGCAGTCTTTGAGGGTTCGAATCTTCTGAGTTGCGAATTTAATAAATTAATATAAAATTAAATCGCACAAATAAAATTTTTCCTCTTTATATTTCAGTCTGAAATTTTCAGGAACTGTTCGTAGGAAATTCGAACTGTTCGTAAGAAACTTCGAAATATATCCATATATTTCTCGTAGAAAGAAGGATGTAATGTTTCATTTTTTTTTCTCGTATCCGAGACCTAGCTACAAGTTCGTGACTTCTTCACGGATAAATTTTTTCCGTATAGTGTTGTGGAAAGCTGTTTTCAGGTTTTTTAAGACTATCATAACTTTTTTTACACTCTTTAAAGTCATGTAGAAAAAAAGTGGGCTAAAAATAATGTCATGGTCAAATTGAGATTCTTACGCTCGAGGTGACCACGTTATGATTACAATAATGTACATACACAGAAAAAAACATCTCAAAATAGTTAAATGTAAGCTTAGAGACAAGTTAACCCGAGGGGCCGTCCACTCTAGAATCGATTCTACATGAGCATAATTATTCCGTCAATTAGATCACGATTCCTGTGATTCCACACATGAAGCATAATCCGGTTTGATTCTGAGCGTAAGAAAATAAAAGAATCGAATCCAAACTCAGACGATCGCACAGGGATCATTCTGACAGTTGCGCGCATTGAGTTGCATCAGTACGACTGATTTCAGTTGATTCCGCCTGAGTCCAGCTGATTCTAGGGGAGCGTTTACATATTACGTAGCATTAAAAGTGGGCCAGGACGGGGTTCGTGTTTCGTTACGATCTGTTATGTGGGGGGGGGGGCGGTATTTTTAACCCGATTACATAACATGTTTAATTGCATGTATTTCTCAGGGTGGCATGCTGGACTGGGAAACCGGGGAAACCCAGAAATGACCGGGAATTTTTTGGAGACTAGGAAAAAGGGGGAAAAGACAGTGAATTTATTTTGTGACTGGGAATTTTACAAATTTTTAAAAGAAAAATCTAACCATTCAATTGAAATATCACGAACTTCATGTCACATGATATATCATGAAATTTAAAATAAGTTTCATTTCAACTTTTTTTTTAAACGTTAAGTTCAATTGTTGACTTTTTCAATTATGAAACCATTGTATGATATATATTATGGAGCATTTTTAAAATGCAGTTTTGAAGACTTGAACAATACAGAATTAACAGCGTTTGAAATTAATATTTGTTGATAAAAAACTTCTGTAAATAAAAACTAATTAACAATTTCAAAAATGGAACTGTAGTTCAAGAATTCGAGATTGAATTGCATTCTTAATATTTTTCAACATTGAATAATTTACAGGTATTAACGTTATAAATTTGAACTATTTCCATTTAACTTAGTAGGCAAACAAATATAAACGTCCGATTGAAAATTTATCAACTACTTTTAGCACTTTTATTAGCTTGAAAATAATATTCAAATATTGTTTCAGTCTAAAATATTCCATTTTTAACCCATTCGAACTGAAATTTTTTAATGAAAGAAAATAACAATTTTTCAGTGACTTAATACTTTTTGACTGTTCATTTAAAATAAACAATTATAAAAATAGAATATTCATAACTAAACAATTTGAAACTGATTTGTTTGAAAAAGAAAGCCTTGAATCTTTAAAATTTCACAGAGCTAAACTTAAACTTTGAACGTCATAATGTTAATTTGAATTCTTCTATTTAAAAAACATTCTATTTTAAAGTAAAATTGTGTAATTTTAATGTACACAATAGTTAATCAATTATTTGAAACAGAATATAGATTTTCCAAGATTTCCAAATAAAATTTAGAAACTTGTTAAGGAGTTTGAAAGATTTTCAGGTAATAAAAAAATTGTCCTAAATTCCTGGGAAAATTTAAAATTATTTTTTATTTTGAAAAATTAATTTTAACAGAAAATGTTTGGAAAGACTTTAAAACAAAAACAAATTTTAATGAACACATGGCAATTAAACAATTATTACTTCAGAAAAATATCGAATAAGTTCAAGAGATAATTAGAAGTTTCAAAAAGATTAAAAAGTAATTGAAAATATGAAAAAAATTCGAAAAAAGTAAAAGAAAATGTACATTTTTGAAGATTTCGAACCCAAAAGTCAAGCTGACTCGCCCGAGTCTGCACTCTCTTAAACTGAACCAGTGAAATTGTCACTGGTTGAATCAGTATTTTGAATGATCACTGGTGAACCAGTGATTTTTCCACTTTGACTGGACGAACCAGTAGGAGATTCAACTGAAATAGCGCTACTGATTCTACCAGTTACGCCAAATGATAGATTGAACCAGTGATATAGCGCTCCACGCGGGCAAGACATGAACCTCCAGTCTTCTGGTACGCGCGCGTCGTCGGTCAGGTCTTTGGCATTTCTCGAGTGAAAACGAATCTTATTGTGTACAAGTGTTTGTTTTATAAATATTTGGTGCCTGTCTGCAATGAGCAGGGGATATAATATCTTTCGCTTGGTAGTGGGAGGTCCCTGGCCATGGGTTTGACTTTAAGCAACACGACACGTTACCATAACGACGGGTTTTCCACAATCAGGTGCAACATATTATATCCCATTATATTGCAGCCCGGCCTTCATTTATTGTTGTGAGGATAAAGTGAGGTTTTTAAAATTTAATTTTTACAACTCTTACCACAAAAGTGCGATGAATGATAAGTGCCATACCTAAACAGCTGACAGGCGACAAGGCGTACGACCAGGTGACTACTGGTACAGAGAAACCAGTGAACCTCACTGATTAAACCAGTGTCGGAACTTCACTGAATGAACCAGTGAATGCTCACTGATTGTCAGTGATACACTTCTGGCTATTTCAACCAGTGAGATTTCACTGGTTCATTTTAAGAGAGCACGGAATCGTAACGATTCCGAGTGATCCTTGGCGATTCCCACTGATTCCCGGTGTTTCTTCTGAATCTTACTGATGAACGCATGTTTCAAACTTTCAGAATCGATCTCTAAGATTCTACCGAATCAAGCTGATTCCCACATATTTCTGAAAAATCTTTTGACGAGTGACTGATTCTGAATCGATTCTAAGTGAGGAAAATCACTGATTCCTCCAGTGAACGGCCCCTCGAGTTAACCTTAAGGTGAAACGGTAACTTCCTCCAATCAGTTTCTGCAGAACCACTCCCAAAATAATGCATAAATTGAAATTTCGTTTTTTGCATTGTAAAAAGTAGACCGACATCGATGGTGGAGTTCTCATTAGAATAAAAATTATTTAAAAAAATTTTATTTTATTAACAAAATCTTAGATTATCTAATTCTAACAATTTTTGATGCTCAAAATAGGAGAACTCCACCATGCGGAAACTAATAATGAACATGATACGAGTAAAAAAAAATTGATTTATTCATTTATTTAAACAAAAGTTTGCAGAAACTGAAGGAAAATAAATCAAGAAAAATTCTGGGAAAAACCGGTTTTTTAGTTCCTGGATTTACCGCCAGAGGTCACTACCGAACTATTCTTGTTTCGTGGATCGTATATATAATTATTTTTATTTATTTATGAATTGATAACCTTTTACTGAATAGTTAAACATTTTGTACCCCATTTTTAATATTTTTTTTTAATTATAAAAAGAAAAATCGAATTTTAACCTATCTTTGCGAAAACTGTAATGTCGGTAATGTTCGGGCACTACACACCTCATCTCTGGCACTACTTTAGCGAGCTAAAGCTTATGCTTACGAATGTATGCTTGAAAAACTATACACATCATTTTCAAATATATTGAACAACACACAGCTCCTTACATCGGGAAAACATTGAAAAATAATAATAACCTAATTTTCCAATTTATACTCGATCAATTAGTGCAGGCTTCGGAAAATAAAAGTTTCTTTTATGCAAAAATTCTCAAAGAATAATGCGGAAATCGCACCATTGTTTATAAATTATTAAACATTATACCCATTTTTTAGGTGGACTTCTATTGAAAATAAATTATGTTCAAAACAACAAATTTTATATGGACAAAATATGAGTGATTTTTTATCAATTCATCCACGGACAGGTTTTGGTGAAAATGTTTTACTTTCTGCAGAAATACTCAAAGAATAATGCAAGAATGGCACTTTTGTTTATTGAATTTATAAATTTATATCCATTTCTGAGGTGGACTTCTCTTGAAAATTGATTATGTGGAAAACTACACATTTTAGATGGACAAAATGTGAGTGATTTTTTATCAATTCATCCCTGGACAGGTTTTGGTAAAAATGTTTTACATTCTGCAGAAATACTCAAAAAATAATGCGAAAATGGCACTTTTGTTTATTGAATTTATGAATTTATACCCATTTCTGAGGTGGACTTCTCTTGAAAATAAATTATGTTGAAAACTACAAATTTTATATGGACAAAATGTGAGTGATTTTTTATCAATTCATCCCTGGACAGGTTTTGGTAAAAATGTTTTACTTTCTGCAGAAATACTCAAACAATAATGCGAAAATGGCACTTTTGTTTATTAAATTTATGAATTTATACCCATTTTTAAGGTGGACTTCTCTTTAAAATAAATTATGTGGAAAACTACACATTTTAGATGGACAAAATGTGAGTGTTTTTTTATCAATTCGTCCATGGACAGGTTTTGGTACAAATGTTTTACTTTCTGCAGAAATACTCAAAGAATAATGCGAAAATGGCACTTTTTTAAATCGAATTTATGAATTTATACCCATTTCTGAGGTGGACTTCTCTTGAAAATAAATTATGTGGAAAACTACACATTTTAGATGGACAAAATATGAGTGATTTTTTATCAATTCATCCATGGACAGGTTTTGGTAAAAATGTTTTACTTTCTGCAGAAATACTCAAAGAATAATGCGAAAATGGCACTTTT
>CAKNYM010030057.1:0-42297 GCA_932195095.1 Andricus curvator | reverse complement strand
TCTCCCCCTTCCAATCTCTTTTAAATGTCACTTAGTCTCTTCTTCAATCTTCCATTCACATTTTGCACGTTCTTATTACTCCCTTTTTCTATTTCCGCACCCTCTGTTTCTTTCCCCATATGCTCATTCCTCATTTTTAAGTTGTTTACCCGTTCTTCCAACTGTTTTATCTGTCTTTTTCTCTTTTCTTCATCCTCTTTCTGTCTATTCTCTATACTCTCTAATTTACCCCATACCTTGCCCTTCTCCTCCTTCCAGAGTTTATCCCACTCTTCCCATTTTTCTCTTACCTTTTTCACTTCCCCCCTTACATCATTTCCCTGCGTATTCATGTCATCTAGTCTACTACTCCTATGAATTTTGCTGAAATTATAATGAAGTTCCCAATTTAAAAAGTTGACATCGAAAAAAATGAATTTTTCTGTCGACAAATGCCTGATTAATTCATTTGTTTAAAAAATCATAAAATTTACTAACTAATTATGAATGTGACAGTTAAACTACTTGGTTTTAAATTCATTTTTTTGTTTGTTGAAGATCCATATAGTTGGTTAAAAATTGAATTATTTTGTTGAAAATTCATTTTATATTTGGTTGAAAATTGACTTTTTTTAAATTCATATTTACATTTCGGAAATTCAACTGTTTTGTTGAAATTTCATTTTCTTTTGGTAGAAAATTAATCTTCTTGATGAAAAATCCATCTTTTTGCTTGAAAATTCAACAATTTGGTAGAAAATTAAATTGAAGATTCGCATTTTTGGTTGAAAATTAATCTTCGTAACTGAAAATTTAACTATTCCATTTTTAGTTGAAGTTTTATCTGTTGAATTTTGAAGACTTTTGTTGAAAATTCGCTTCTTTTTTGAAAATTCATCATTTTTGTTGAAAATGTAACTATTTTGTTGAAAATTCTTCTTTTTTGGTTGTAAATTAAATTATTTTGTTTGAAAACTCATATTTATGGTTGAAAAATTTATTTAACTGTTTTTTAGAAAACTCGTCTTCATGGCTTGAAAATTCAACAATTTGGTAGAAAATTTAATTGCAAATTCATTTTTTTTGGTAATAAATTCAACTATTTGCTTAAAAATTAAGCTATTTATTTTAAAAATTTGTTGGAAGTTCATCTTGTTTGGTAGAAAATTAATCTTCTTGATGAAAAATTCATCTTTTTTTGCAAATTCGACAATTTGATAGAAAATTAAATTTAAGATTCATATTTTTGGTTCAGAATTGAAATATTTGGTTCAAAATTAAACTATTTATTTGAAAATTTAGCTATTTGGTGAAAAATAAATTTTTTGTTATAAATTCATATTTGTGTTTTAAAAATTCAACCGTTTTGTAGAAAATTTTTCTTTTTGGATTGAAAATTCAACAATTTGGTAAAAAATTACATTGAGAATTCATAATTTTTGTTGAAAATTCAACTATTTACCTAAAAATTGAACTATTTATTTGAAAATTTAACTTTTTGGTAAAACATATCTTTTTCGTTAGTGAAATCATAATTTTGGTTTAAAATTCAACTGTTTTGTAGATGATTTGTCTTTTCGGGCTTCAAAATTTAACAATTTTGTTTGAATGCCATCTTTGTTTTATAACATTAATCTTCTTCGTGAAAAATTCACCTTTTTGATTGAAAATTCATCTATTTGGTTGAAAATTCATTTTTTTAAACTCACTTCTTTGGTTGAAAATTAAACTATAATTTAATTTTGGTTAGAATAATTAATCTTCATAGTCGAAATTTCATTTTAGAAGGCTAAAGATTCAGCTGTTTGGTTAAAAATCCAAATATTTTGTTAAAATTTTAATTATTCTGTCGAAAATTAAAAACTATTTTCTGAAAGTCATATTTTTTGGTAGAAAATTCAACTTTTTGGTTAAATATTCGCCTTCTTTGATTGGAAATTCATCTTTAATGGTAGAAAAGTCATATATGTATCTTCGTTGAAAATTTATCTTTCCATTTTGAAAAAATGGCAATTTTTTTCGACATACTTGTTTTCGGTTCACCATGGGTACACTCGAGAAAATATGTTGCATGTTTCCAGGCGCAGAAAACAGAGCTTATTTTCAATTAACCAAAACAAGGCCATTTTTAGAGAAAAAACGCTCAAGTCATGCACGTGCCTTTAGATTAAGTGGTAAAAATATTACATCAAACAATTTATCCTCATAGCCGTATTTTTTATTATTCTACAACCCAACTCATTCAAATCACCTTAAGGCACTATCTATAATTCACGTTATATTTGATTAAATTTAACGTTATTTTCTGGGCATTCAAATTTATTGTGTGTACTATTTCAGGCATGATTCCATTTCTCAGTTTTTTTTATGCTTTGTTTGTTTTGTCTTTTTTTATTCTTTTTTTTTAAGGTTTGATTTTTTCAACTAATAGAATTATCGTTGTAACATTTTTGCCGCTTCTCTTAAAAAGTAAGAGTAAAAAGTATGCACTATCTATTACCATAGTTTTATATTTCCCTATTACATATTAAATGAAAGGAAATCGATTGAAAATTTAATCCTTTCATATTAAGGACCCAACGAACAAATTGGGACAATACAGTCTTAAATGTCTTAATTCGAAAGGAAAAATAAAATAAAAAGAAGGGGCCTTCTAAACCTCTTCTTTTTTCGCTGGTTATTATTTATATTTTTTCAAATTCAAAAAATGTTTCGAAACAAATCTGCCAATCTTTCGGTGTTCATTCAGCACTGATCAACATTTTGTGATTTTGATTTTTTGAGAAAAAGGAAAGGAATTTGAAGGCTATTCTTTTTATTTTGGCTCTTTTATTTAAGTTTAAGTTAGGAATGTAAATTTCCTGAAAAACTAAAAAAAATATTTTAACAACAATAGATCCTAGGTTATCGCTTCCATTCACCAGACATTATTCCTACAACCGCAGTACCACACACTTCAGTCGCACTCCTAACAATGATATTCTCGACCATAGTCGATTTCATAAAATCTTGTTAAACGTGTAGTTTCGGAAAATATATCGCTTCGTTGCACCAAAAATTCTTAAGTGTCCCCAAAACAGTATAATGTAAATAATTTTTGAAATATTTACTAGAAAAGTGAGCTCTTTTTAAAAAATATCAATTATCGCAAATTATTTTCAGATTTTTTTTAAACAAGCTCACATTTATGTCATAAGCTTTAAGTTAACATGACTATACTTTTTATGTAGGTAATATATCTTTACAATGCTATTTTTCGCATGTTTTCAAAATCTGAAAGACAATCTTAAAACAAATAATTCTGTTCAAGCTATGGATAACTAATATTGTGTACCGTCAAATTATATGCCTCACAAGCAGGCACATATTATGTTTAAAAAAATATTACGTATATAATTTAGTTTTTTTTGTGGCGTAGAATAATATGAATTTTGAAAAATCCATTCGAAATTTTTGTCAGGAATCCGAACAAAAATAACGGAATTTTTTGTATATTCGAAAAATAATGATGCTCCGGAGACATTATGTCATTATGACATTATGTATGTGGCAATTATGTTTTATATAGAAAAGAACGAAAGGAAACTTTTTTTTTAAAACAAGCTCACTTCTATAGGATCTATTTAGAAAAATATTCAAATTAATCTCGTTTTATATTGAGAGAGTGAGAGTGTGAAGTAGATTGGTCCAAAAATGCATTGGAAAACGGTTTTTTCGAATTTTTATGCATATTTTTTGTATAATGCAGATTGTTTCCAATACATAAAATACTACTTTGTACTGCTAATTATATTTAAACATAAATTGTTTAAACAATTTATTATTGTTTTATAGCAATTTTCTCTTTGAATAGAGATAGTCACGGTTTTTTAAAAAATTTCCACTTTTTGTCTAATTTTAAATTAGAGTGAGGTAATAGTTGATTATTGTTCACAAGCAGAATTGTTTCAACAATTTATTATTCTTGTTAATGGTATTCTCTTTGAATAATGCTAGAATTTGCGGTTTTTTCTGGAATTTTCAACTTCGTGTTCACTTTTCAACTTTTTAGAACTTATCTAAGAGAAGATAGTTATAAACATTAATAAATTGTTTAGACAACTATGTTTGTTAACTTACATTATTTATTACTTTACTAAGTAAAAAGTGGGTGAAAAGTTAAAAATTTCCGAAAAACCGCAACTTCCTAGCATTATTCAAATTGAATATTATTAACAATAATAATTAATTCTTTGAACAATTGATTTTTTCAACTTTAATTAATTATTTACCTCACTCTAATTGGAAATCGGACAAAAAGTGGAATTTTTTTGAAAAAAATGCAATTTTCTAGCATTATTCTAAAAGAATATTATTAACAATAATAATAAATTGTTCAAACAATTATGTGTGTCACCGTTAACTGAGTATCACCTCATTCTAATTGAAAATTGGAAAAAAGGTGGAAATTTTTTTTAAAAATCTCGACTTTTGAACTCTATTCTAAGAAAAAATTGCTAAAAACAATAATAAATTGTTTAAAAAATTTATGTAGATATCTGAGTACTATCAGTATGAAATAGTATTTCATGTACTAGAAACAATTTGCATCAAAGAAACCGCAAAAAAATCATAATTAGCACTACAAATTTGCAAAACCCATTTTTTCACTTATGGGGTTTTCTTGGGCCCCTATAAAACATACTTATGGGGGTGATATTTGAAAAGTAATATTTCATTTGTATTCTATAGCTAATTGTGAAGAGAAATGTTGAGTTTCAACTCGATTAACCTAATATTGAGGATTCTGAATAAGATTTACAAAAACGTCTTTTTTTCTTATGGGAAATACGTGTCTTGAATGATATAATTCCGGAATTTAAATAATTCAAAATTTTGTTTTTCAATATATATTATTTATTCATTAAAAATACAATAACAAAATATTTTTATCAAATAATTTTTTTTTGATTAAATTTTTTTTTAAATTGTTGTTTAAATATAAAATAACAATTATTCTATAAAAATAGTATAAAAAAATTAATATAAGAAGACGTGCGCCTCAGAAGAAAAAAAAAATTTGTCCCTAAATTTTGGCCGAACCTGATGAAATTTTCCAAACAAACTTTCCAGGATTCAATTCAGCACTGATTTACCTCGAAGTTTATTAATTTTTTTTTTAAATTATCCATTCCATTTTTGAGAACGTTTTTTCTAATATTTAAAAAATACTAAGCACATTTTCGAACAAAATTTTTCATCCAGATATATATTTTTTTCAATTAATGCTATTTTAAATTCAAACAATAGTTTTTAAAAACTTTTAGCATTAAAAAAAAATTTCTTTCATAAAAAATTGCATTATTTGATTTTTAATTTTTGTGAAAGGTTTGAAAAAAAAAGTTCGAGATTCCTAGCGAAATTGAAAATTATTTTTTATTATGAAAAATTAATTTAAAGAAAATATTTCAAAAGATTCTAAAAATTGTCAAAAATGAATCTGGAAGGTATCAATAAATTTTTTTTAATTTTGTATGATTTTAAAAATATTTTAGGAAAAATTCGAATCCGTTGAAAAGATATTTAGATGTTTTGAAAAAATTTCCAGAATGTCTTCAATTTTGAAAAGATTTCGAAAAATTTTGAACAAAATGTATTTCAAAGGAAAAACAAATTTTTATGTATAAATAAGAATTGAACGGACGTTCAATCAATAATTAATATTTATTTGAAACTACTTAAATTACGATGTAATTTCTAATTTAAACTTAAATTTAAAAAGTGTTCAATTAAAAATTTTTTTAATCGTTCAACTCTTTAATGTTTCTAGCTTAAAATTTCTTCTAATGATATCATTTAGAAAATTTAAAGAAACTTATTTTTATTACAGGATTTTACAAAATATTAGGAAAAACTCGGGTCCGCTTAAAAGATATTTAGGACTTTTAGAAGTTTGGAATTCATAATTATACTTTAAACTGACTCTAATTTTTCTGAAAATCTAGAGAAATCTTTGAAAATTAAAAAAATTGCCTTAAAATCTTCCAGATTTTTTCTGGACAGTTCTAGAAACCTTTTGAAATCTGTTGAATTTTTTTTTTTTAAATTAATTTAAAAATTAAAAAGTTATTTAAAATTTTTCGAGGAATCTTAAGAAAGTTTTTTTTATAGTTTTGAAACCTTTAATAATTCTTAAAAAGCTTCTATTTTTTTTTTAAATATTTCTAAATCTACATTTTGTTTGAAATTTTTAATAATCTTTTCCAACTTAAAATTACTTTCAAGTCTTTTCAAAACTTGTACACCTCCTGAATATCTTTAAAAATGATTCGATTTTTTTAAAATTGCAAATCAAAACAAATTGTCTCAAAAGATTCCAGATGCTTTTTTGACAATTTTTGGAATCTTTTAAAATTTTTTTAAATCTTCTCAAATATTCTCTGAAAATTAATTTTTAAAAATAAAATCCTAGGTTACCGCTTCCTGAAGTAGACCAATTGTTCATCAAATCTTGTTAAACGCGTAGTTTCTGAAAATATCTTGCTTCGTTGCACCAAAAATTCATAAGTGTACCTAAAACAAAATAATTTAAATAATTTAAAAAATATTTCCTAAAAAAGTGAGTTGGTTTTAAAAAATATTAATTATCGAAAATTATTTAGATTTTTTTATAACAAGCTCACATTTACAACACTGTTTTTCGCATGTTTTTCAAATCTGGAAGACAATCTTAAAACAAATAATTCTGTTAAGACTATTAATAACTGATAATGTTTACCGTCCAATTATATGCTTCAGAAGCAGGCATATATTATTTTGAAAAAATATTATTTATATAATTTCATCTTTTTTTGTGGCGTTGAATAATATGAATTTTGAAAAATCCATTCGAAATTTTTATCAGGGATCTGAACGAAAAAAGGGAAATTTTTGGATATTTTTCAATTATTTCTGTAAATTTGAAATAATTTGGCAAAAAACTAAGCTCAGTATGAAAACTTATCAAAGAATAATGAGGATACGAAGACATTATGTCAACATTATGTCAGCACTTATGCTTTGGTAGATTTTTTGAATTTTTATATTCAGATAAAAAAAAAAATAAAACAGGCAAAAGAAAAATGGTATTTCAAGGTTGCCTTAATTTTCTTTCCTCTTTTATTATTCTGGCGTTTAGTTTGCATTTTTTTAGTTCAAGAAGAATTCACATTTTTATTTATATAATCATCCATGTAGTTGAAAATTTAATTATTTTGCTGAAAGTGCAATATATTTTTCTAACGCATCCTGTTCTACATCGCAATTGTGATGCCCTATAGTTTGATCTCCTTATTGATCATTGCCAATTTCATAAAACAGTTTTTAACTTCCTTTAAAGTCCTTTTACATTTTCTTCTCTTCTTCTGTTATGATTTTATCTTTACATTCCTTGACTAGCAGTTTAACTTTCCTGTTTTTGCGTCTGTAATCATTTTCAAGTCTATTTCTCTCCTCATCGCCAATACCTGTGATGTTCAACCTTCTTTTATGTACTTTTTTCGTTTCTTTAGCTGCTACCTGAATTTCATCATTCCACCATGCATCACCAGACATTCTTCCTACAACCGCAGTACCACACACGTCAGTCGCACTCCTAACAATGATATTCTCGATCATAGTCAATGCGCCCTCTATATTATTATTGTTTATTAGGGCCTTCCAAGTTGCCTTATCTATGCGTTCGTTTTTCTTATTCTGAAAATCTATTCGCACTTCCGGTTTCTGTAAATTCTCAATCTTGACTTGCGTTTGTTTCGTTTTTTGGATCTATTTCTTCTTCATCCCTGATCTAAGTTTATTTTGGAGACTAGTAGGTAATGATCAGTATTGCATTCGGAACTCCTCATGACCTTTGTATCCTTTACTAGCTCTCTTAGTCTTTCATCCGCAACAACGAAGTCACTTATACTGTGGCTATCTCCTCTACACAGGTGTACGGGCGAATCATTTTATGCCTAAATCAAGTATTTGTAATGAATAAGCCTCTTTCCAATCATGAGCTAACTAATATTTTTCCGTTATCATTTGTTCTTGAATCCCCAAAATTACCTAGCACCCTTCCTTCACCCTGGCGATAGACGCCAACTCATCCATTCATATATCCTAGTAGAATGATTCTTCCACCATGACGTAAGTACTTATTGTATGATATAAAGTGTCCCAGAATGCGTATTTAACTTCGCTTGGATCACTATCAACTGGGGCGTGGCACGTTATGACAATTAATAATCTTCTGATTTCTACCTTCATTCTAGCCCACAATGATCTGGGAGATACAAAATCATGATCTTTGAGATGTTGTTTTGCTTTCTCATTCATAATCAAACCGATCCCTTGATTAACATGTGATTCACTATCTACTCCTGACCATATTCAAGTCCGCCTTCTAACACCCCATTTTCTATCTTTCTACTGTCGCATCCATTTTATTTGTTTCAGGTACACATCAAATATCTAGCTTCCTCACGTGCATAGTTTCTTCTAATTCTCTTACCTTGAGATCATTCACCCCTCTAGCATTGCAAACACCCAGTCTCCAGTCATCGCCTGAAACTTGACCTTTACCTTTACCGGGTGCATGTCTGTCGTAAGTCAAAGTTTCAGTCTATTACGAGGCTATTTTATTGTTTGTATTAGTCATTGTTTAAAGTTCACACTCAAATACCACCTTTATGCAAGAAATTTGATTTGCGAGTCGAAGTCATGTCCAAATTGAACAGTTAGACGTCGGAGCGTGAAGAGTCTAGTTATAACGTCAGTCTCACCAAACTTCGGTTAATGGAGGGGGAGTGTGGGGACAGAACTGGAATCGAGAGAGTCATAGTTGGTTGATGTTTTATACTGAGGTCACCAGCCTTCAGGAGTGTAGTATTAGATGGGAGTTCATTATTATTTTTAATGATATTATCTTTGAATAATGCTAGATAGTGGCAATTTTTGTTTAATTTTTCACTTTTTGGCAACTTTTTACTTAGCAAGTCAATAATTATTGATGGTCAACAAATATAATTGTTTTAAAATTTATTATTGTTTATACGTAACTATCTTCTCTTAGATGATTGCCATAAAGTTGCGGTTTTTTTCTAAAATTTCAAACTTTATTTTGGACTTTTACTTATAAACAAATAATAAAAAAACAATAGAAAGAATCATTATTCAAACAATCTTTTCCTTTTCTTGTGAATATGTTTTTCAGAAACAAAATAGATATTTGAAATATTCATTAAATTTTCTATAAAGACCATATTAAATCTAAATTTTCGTTGAAGAAGTTACTGAGATTCTTTTCTTTTATCAAATAATAATATTAATTTTTAGTATTTGTTCCTAAGTAAAAATGCCAAACAAAAGTTGAATACATTAGAAAAACCTGCAACTTTCCAGTATTACTTTAAAATAAGCTAGTTATAAACAATAATACATTGTTTAACAAATTACGTTACTTTAATTTCATCACTTATTTCCTCGAGATGAGTGGAAATTGAACAAAAAGTTGAATATTTCAGAAGAAACCGCAACTATCTAACATTGATATAGGAGAAGATAGTTATAAACAATAATAATTTGTTTAAACAATTCGTATTAAAAAACCGCGAAAAATCATAATTAGAGCCAAAAACTCGCAAAACCCAACTTTTTACTTATGGTGTTTCTTTGGACCCTATAAAATAGACTCGATTTATCTAACACTGACGACTGTGAATAAAAATTATAAAAACTTATTTTTTTATTATGGGAAATACGTGTTAACCTTCATGGGACTTGCGGAACTTGTAAATATAATTTTGTTCAAATGCATTTAATTTTTGTGGATTCGAAAAAATTGAAAAAAATACATACATAAAAATTCGAAAAAAAATTAAACCACCCTAGTTTACAACTACTAAAATAGCGTTTGAAAATTCCAAAATTTCTATATTTTGCGAATTCGTAATTGTCTACAACAACCTATTAAAAATTATCATGGCGTTGTAGACTTTCTTATTTTTTTGTGGAAAATTGTGCCTTTCATAACTGACATGAGAAGAATTAACACTGAAAAAAATCCGCATAAATTGGTCAGGGCCGATTTTGAACAAACATTTTTATTTTTTTTTTGTTATTTAATAACAAAAATGGAAATTTTCTTTTCTTTTTAGAAGAGTACCGGTTTTCGAAAAATACTTGGATTCAATCCAAAATACCTCGAATCAATGAAGCAACTATCCAGAAAAGTTTCCTAATAGCTTAGACATTGTTGAAAAATTATTGAATTTGTTATAAACAAATAAGTGAGTGAAAATGGATTCACGGGAATTGACAGTGATTCGTGAATTATTGATTAGCACTATTATTATTATTATTATTATTATACCATTAAGCCATTTCCCTTTCGGGGTAGGCGTGACTAACTCGGTTGGAAAATAGTAGTGTGTATATGGGTATATAGGTATAAAGTAGGTAGGTATATAGGTATGAGGTAGATAGGTATATAAGTGTTAGGTATAGATATTTTAGATTGATTTGGAATTCTCGTGTTATTTATTGAAATGACACGTTTATTCCGGAACGCTGCTCCGACCCAGTTTGCTGATCAATCTCTCTAGCGATCACCCCAAGTGAAGAGCCTCACAAAATTGTTATGTATGGTTCCCCACTTGGGCCCATTAGTATGCAAGGTCTTTGTTTCAGGCGTCATTCATTCTACTGTCACTCTGTTTACAAACTATTTGTCGCCACACTTTTCTGTCCTGGCATACTACTCTAGCTTCCTTCACTTCCATGCATTTTTTCATGCAAGCTCTTGTGTTTTTATGGCTTCTTATGTCTCTTCGGATTAATGTCTCATTTATAGATTCTAACCATTCTTTCGGCAGTCTACCTCTGGGCATTCTGCCATTTACTTTACCTTTATACACTTGTTTGGTCAGTCGTTCATCTTTCATTCTTTCAAGATGTCCGAACTATCTTAACTGATTTCTTTCCCATATGTCAACTAGTGCCTCTCCTGTACCGCATTCTTTGAGGATTGTCTCGTTTCGGACTTTGTCCATCAGTGTTTTCCCACACATTATGCGCAGAGGTTGCATGCTGATCGCGTTAAGTTTACTCCTGTCCTTTTCTTGACAGGTCGATGTCCGCTACCGTATAGTACAGTCGGCACGAATATAGAATTATGTATGGCCATTTTAGCTTTTTTTTATATGTTTTTATTTGTTAGGATGGACCCTGCTCTACCGATAACCTGCTTACCCTTATTTATGCGCCTTTCTAACTCCCCATCTATTTTTCCGTCGCTAGTGAATAGACTACACGGAGAAAAATGGATGGTGAAAGTTAGAGGGTCAAAATTTAGAGAGCCAGTCCGTTCTTTTAGATGTTCTAAAGGGCCTTTCAGAATTCTTTCGACATAGTCAGAGAGACTCTTATTTTATGGCTAGTTTGAGTGTTGTGAGAAGGTCAGACTCACTATCAGGGATAATCGAAGTATCCTTTCGGGATGGTCAATACGATCATCTTGTTTTCACTCATTTCGACCATCCACGGAAGAGCAAATGACCCATCGCGGAGAGCCAACCTGATTAGTTACCGTTGGCGTGTTTATTTTAAATGAATAAATGTGTAAGTCAACTGTTCACAACAAATAATAAATGTAATGTGCATAACAATATTAGGAATTATTGTAAATTCATATTTAAAATGAAAAATATATTCCTTTCTTTAAAAATTAAAATCTATCATTTATTTTTTAAGAAAAAATCTAATAAATAATTTAAATTTTACTTTACAAGTCCTTCTTGTGGGCAAAGTGTTATTTTTAATAACTTTACTCTTATTATTTGCTGTTTAAAATTGCTTTTCACATTTAATCATTTCAAATAAGCGCGCCAACCTCAACCAATCGAGTTGTCGACGCGATGGATGCAGTGTGAATGGATACGAGAGTTGGTACCGTGGTTCAGAGCAATTTCGGAGTGAGTGAATGTCATTGAGCCGTTCAGCGTCACATTTGCTGTTTATTGAACTTAAACATATTTTTAAAAAGTTTAAACTGCTTTTTGATATTTCGAATATGTGTGGAAAGTGAAATGCATAAGAGAGAACATGATTCAAAGTGAATGAAGTTTAGTCTTTTGTATTTTCAACGTCAAATTTGATGCTTACAAGGGATTCAGGATAAAGGCGTAACTGGACGTTCAGCTATCAATTTGTTATCACCGTGTGGTTTCAAACTGCAAACGTGCAAAAAATTTCAGCATTCAATGCTGATGGACAAAATAACGAGATGTGGAATATTGGTTTCTGAATTCACTTCAATGTTTGAAATCTTACAATTCAGTGTGACACCGTGCCATATCCTTAGCCTTTCGTGCTCCAAAAAATATATTGTCAATATGTGCACTGCTTTTGCATATCAAATTATGTCTCATACACCTCACTCTCCACAAAGAATAAAAAATACTTTCAGAATTCATGTATTTCATATAAATTTTTAGGTTTTATAGGTTCCACTTAATTTTATAATTTCCAATCTCTTATAAGAGAGAGACTGGAATAAGTAGGAGAAGGACAACAAATATAGATAATGTAGGATAATCAAATCGACCCCCTAAGATGGCCAGGTCGACTGTCCGAGGAGATCAAGTCGACTATTTGATATGACCAAATCGATCTTCTATGATAAGCGATTCAACCTTTTATAATGATCAGTTCTGCCATCTCTCATGATCTGTTCGACTCTCTATGACGCTTGAGTCGACCGTCCTAGATGACCAAGTCGACACTCTGAGATGATCGATTTGAACCTCTTGTTTTAACCTTCTAGAGATAGTCGCTTTAGCCATATTCAAGGGCTGTCCTATAGTTGACCCTGCAATATAGTCTGTCTGCACATCTAGATGGCTAAAATGACCTTCCATTTTTCTCCGTGTACCTAGATATACGTACTTGTCAACTTTTTCTAATCTCTCCTCATTTAGGACAATGTTGCATATTGTTTTCTCACTTTTTCCCTCAAACACCATGATCTACACCTTCTTCATCGAAGAGGGCAGTTCTTAGACACTTATCCATGAATATGATAAATAGCCACGAGGTCATAACGCATCCTTGTTTCACGCCTTGCATAATATCGAACCAGTCACTCAGTTTCCCATTTACCCTTTCACTGGCTTTACTACCTGTATATATTGTTTGTATTGCTTGTAGGAGCCCTCCATTTACTCCGTACTCTTTAAGGACTTCCCAAAGTTTATTTCTATTTACTTTGTCAAATGCTTTTTCTAGGTCAATAAATGCACAGAAAACTTTCTTTCCTACTCTCAAGCTTTTTCTGTGATCTGTCTTAGGCTAAATATCTGATCGGTACATGATCTTCCTGGCATAAATCCACTTTGGACTTCCCATATCTTTTCTTCTGTGATCTCCATTACCCTACGAATAAGTATTTTTGAGTATATTTTACTTACGGTGCTTAGTAGGCTGATAACTCTGTAATTACTGCAGTTGCTTTTATCTCCCTTTCCTTTGTATATTGGTACGATAATCGCTTTTCTCCAATCGTCTGGGACTTCCCCCGTCTCGATACATAAATTTATCAATTCGCACAACCTGTGAGGTATGTACTCGCCACCGTATTTAAGCATTTCAGCGCTAATACTGTCTATGCCAGCAGCCTTACCGTTTTTAAAGTTCTTAATTATGTCTCTGACCTAAATGACACAGACTTTTTCAATTGGGTTTTCTAATGCATTATGTTCTATGTCGCAGTTTTGTTGTCCTATATCTTTACTTCCTAATAGTTCTTTAAAAGAGTCTTTTAAAGCGTCTACTATCTCGTCTATATCATATAGCATTTCACCTTTGCTGTTTCTCATGCTGCCAAACTCTGTACTCTTACTTTCCTTCAACTGTTTATATAATAGTTTCATAATTCCTTCAAAGTAGTTTTGTATTTTGTTCTCTTCTTCTGTTCGGATTTTTTCTGTACTCTCCTTGACTAGTCGTTTAACTTTCCTCTTATTGTCTTAGTAGTCATTTTCGAGTCTATTGCTCTCCTCATCGCTAAGACCTGTCATGTTTAATGTTCTCTTGTGCACTTTTTTCTTTTCTTGCTGGGCTGCTTGATTTTCATCATTCCACCGCGCATCACCAGACTTTCTTCCTACCGCTGCCGTACCACACACTTCAATTGCAGTTTTAACAATGATATACCGTAACAAAGTCCACGCGCCCTCTATATCTTTATTGCTTATAAGCGCTTCCCAAGTTGCCCTATCTATGCGTTCGCTTAACTTATTTTGAAACTCTATTCGCACTTCCGGTTTCTGTAAATTTTCAATCTTTATTCGAGTTTGTTTCGTTTTTTTGTTCTCTTTCTTCTCCATCCCCGCCCTAAGTTTATTTTAGAGACTAAAAGGTAATGATCAGTGTTGCATTCGGAACCCTTCATGACTCTTGTATCATTGACTAGTTCTCTTAGTCTTTCATCCGCAATAACGAAGTCAACTACACTGCGGTTATTTCCTTTACACCAGGTGTACGTGTGGATCATTTTATGTCGAAACCAAGTATTGGCAATAAATAGGCAAACTAAGTTTGAACAATTTATAGAAAAAACCGTTTTTTGATTGAATTCATGAAAATTATCAGATTTATTCATCCAATAACAACTGATGGTTGTTTAAACAAATTTAATTAACAAATGCACTGTCTGGCTATTTTCAGAGGTAAAAACTTGGCTTTTTCCACTTAATGAAATGTAAATAACTAATTTCTAAACTTTCAGGGAGCTTATATGACAATCAATAATTTTCATTGTTAACAACAATTCTTTAAACAAATTTTTCTCGTCTTAGGCATTCTTTAAGAAGAAAATTGCGTTTCCTCAGGGTATCAGCAGACTTTTATTTAGTACTGGCTCTGTGCTATCATTCGATAACAATTAATAATTGTTTAAACAAAATTAATGAACAAATTCATTTTTCGGCTATTTTTAAAGATTAAGACTTGGTTTCTCCAACTGTTCGTTTAGTAGAGTTTTATAAAAAAAAGTTTAAAAATTAGTAATTGTCATATAAGCCCCCTCAAACTTTATAAATTAGTTATTTACACTTTATAACGTTGAAAAAACCAAGTTTTTACCTCTGAAATGAGCCGGACAGCGCATATGTTAATTAAATTTGTTTAAACAATTATCAGTTGTTATTGGATGAATAAATCTAATAATTTTGTGATATTTTCGTATAATTTTTGACCGATTCAATAGAAAAAAAAGAAATTTTCAAATTCGAAAGAATAACATTTTTTAAAAATAGGCTTGTATAGAGCAACAAGATAAAACTTTATTATTCTGCCAACTTTTATCGTATCTCGCTTTTTTTAAATTACAAAAACAAACACATGAAGTGTGTACATAATTTGGTTTTTATCACTAGGAAGCAATTATATTATTATATTATGATAGTAATTATATTGGTACAGAGGTGAAGACACCTGTTTACACATCTTTTTTAATCAAAGTTGAAAATGTTACATAATTAAGCGCTACTCGCACGTGTAGTTTCTCGACTTGAGGGAAACATAATTTTGAACGAATTATTTTTCAGGTTTATTTGCTGATTAGCTAAAAAATAATCATTTTTAAACAGTTGTATTTTTAACCAAAAAACCTTTAATATTTTCAAAGAGGGACCAATTTTTTACAAAAAAGTTTAATATTTTAATCCGAAAAGATGAATTTTCAACACCAAAAAAATGAATTCTCCCCAAAAAATGTAATAGTTCATATTATAATCCAAAAAGATTTTAATTTTTAATAAAAACCAGATGAATTCATGAAAAATATATAAATTAAAAAAGATAAATTCGCAATGAAAATATAATATTTGATAATTGAACTAAAAAATGTTTTTAAATTTGAATCAAAAAGATTAAAATTCATCCAAAAAGATGAATTATCCACAAAATAGTTGAATCCTCAGCCAAAAGAGATTTTAATTTCAAACCAAACATTTGCAATTTCAATAAAAAAAGGTGCAATTTCTACAAAGAGAGATGAATTTTCAAACCAAAAAGACGAATTTTCAACACAATTGTTGAATTTGCAAACAGAAAAGATTTTTCAGTCCAGAATAAAAAAAAAATTCAGGCAGATAATAATTTGAAGGAAAAAATGGCATTGAATACAAAATAAATATTTCGAATGACTTTTCATTTTTTTTATTTTCTTTTTTTATTTGCTTTGAGGTTATATAAATATAATTTTCTTAGGTTTCTCCAAAAAATTCAAAAAGATTTTCAAAGATTTGATATTTGATATTTAACATTTTCTTTTGCTTGGAAAAAATTTAGGAATATTTTATAAATGTTCGAAAATCATTCAAAGTTTACAAGTACAACAAAATAAAGAATCTCTTCAAATATTCCCAGGAATCATAACAAAGATTCAAATTTTTCCTACAATTTTGAAAAAATTCTGGGAAATTATAAAAATTGCATACAAATCATCCAGAATTTTCGGAAATATTCTCTTAAAATGAATGTTGTAAAATAAAAAATTACATTTTGAAAATTTTCCGAGAAATCTTGAGACAATTTTTGTATTCTCTTGAGACACTTCAAAATTCTTAAAAGGCTTTTCAACTGTTTGTTTGAAGTCTTTGAAAATCCACATCTTGCTTTAAATACAATTATTTTTGTATTATTTCAAAACCAGTAAATATCTCTTTAGGGAATAATTTGAAATCTTTTGAAATCTTTTTAAATATCTTTTAAAATGTGCCACAAAAACTTAACAAATTATATCATTTTAAACTTTAATCTTAATCTTTCAAAATTGAACTATAAAAAAAAGTTTAAAATTATATACCTTTAAAATATTAATCTTGAGAATTGAATAATTTTTAATTTTTTATGTCATTTATTTTGTCAATCTTAAAAATTAAAGATTTTTCAATTTCTGAAATGTAACGTTGAGATTTATGCAATAATCAATATTAAAAATTCTGTAATTTTGGATGATTTACGTTTGAAGTTTCTTTAATTTGGAAGATTTAGAATCGTAAAGTCTTGACTTTTGATCTTCAAAGTCAATGAATTTTTCATTAAAAAATTACGAAACTGAAGAACTTTGCATTGCAAATCTTCAAAATTGAAGTAGATATTCCAAAGAGTATTCAAAATTACATACTTTCAAAATATAAATCTTAAAAATTGAACCATTTTTCATTAAACATTTTGATAATTCAAGAATTTTTCATTCAAATTATAGAGATTTTAAATTTGAAAATTAAAAATGATGTAATTTAAAATTACATATTTCTAAATAATACACATGAAGAATTGAAGAATCTTCAATTGCAAATCTTCAGGACAGACCCATATTTAAATAAAAGTAATCTCTATACAGACTAGTGAAAACTAATTAAAATCAAAATTAAATGATGAAAGCCAATGCAGCTATATTAATTCGTATTTTAATTTACGATTATTAATGAATTTAATTATTAACCAATTAATCACAAGTAAGCATCTCCAATTATTTAATATATTTCATGTTCCTGAAATTCGTTTTAAAGACAAAATTTGGCACTCTCTTGCAGAATTTTTTTACGGGTTATTTTAATATTATTTTAGTTACTTTCACGTCCAGATTAATCTAGCAGAGTAGATGACCAAACCTAAGTGTATATTAAGTAAATAGTGCCCCCCCCTATGTATCAAATCGCAACATTTTTCAAACCTCCTATTCCCTAAAAGCTGTTACATAATTTATGGATGGCCCGTAATTTACAAAAATAAAAAAAATTTTAATCACAAAAAAAAGCTTCTTTGATTGAAAGAAATTTATTTTGATTCCAAGAAATGGTCTTTTGTTCCAATAAAAAATTTTCTTTACTTTGAAATGATTTTCTCAATGTTTAATATGTTTTTGGTTTAATAAGAAGACTTGTGCTGAACAAACAGTTTCGTTCATTCGAGACTGATATTTTTCTGTGTGGGATTAAGGAAACAATGTTAAAATGGTTGATAAGGATCAGTAGGCTCTGCAAATAATGTTAGTTATAAAAGGCGAGCGCTATTCACAGTCTTTGTGTTCGAAATGTCGGGGAAAATATATTTAAATATCTTAATTCTTTGTGGCATTCTGTCGCAAGGGATTTTTGGGAATTCCTTGGAAGATGATCATAGTAAGTAAACTGAAATTCTCAACAAATATTAGCGGCGAATCCATAATATAATATATTGTGCTGCAAGTGCGGAAAGGAGGCAGTTCAACACGAGTGTGAAGCTTAAGGCGAGCCTTAACCGAGCTGCAGACGGCCGGAAACGACCTGAAGATGAGCCGATGGCAAATACTGTAAACTTCACAAGAGTTACAACTGCCTACTTTCAGCACCTCTTGCACACGATACTTTTGTGTCACAAATGCAGAACATTTTTTATTTAAGAACCAATGAAGAACAAATTTTCCGGGAATTGGTGAGGTTCTGATTCTGAGAGTAGTGAAAATGTATTTTTTAATCTAAATGCGCAAGCACAACAGCTAGATAAAGTATTTTTATAACTGCTTTTTGCGAGTCCATGACAAACCTACACGAGGAAAGCCTCCCCACGTCAAGCCCAGTCAGGACATAATCTTCAACAAAAACTCGACGGGTTCAGGCAAATTTAGACATCACTCGTCACAGTATATAGATCAGGTTCAGGAATTGAACGTTAATTTAAAGTAATTTATTTGAATTCCAAATAATCCCAAATGATACACCAAACAGTAGCTTCAGAGTTTTAGACGTATACTGCGAGAGATGTTCTTTTAACAAGGAAATCTTTTTTTTGTAACCACCATAGTGAATACTGAATGATTAATTTTTCCTCCTTACAGGGAACTCATCAAATCCTCACTCTCGCACAAAACGTATGATTGGTCACACCTTCCTTGGATACGGAGACTGGCTGATTAATGATGTTATCCACATTGTGAAGATTTTAAAAAATAACGCAAAAGTTTGTACAGGTGTTATAGTCACGCCTGCACATATCTTAACTCCTGAAAAATGTGCCTCTTTTCCGTTAAGGAGGTACAGAGTTGAATCTGGTGCACCGGGTCGGGGTCCTATTAAAACTCACCAAATAGATAGGATACTTCGCCGCAATTTTCTTTACTTGCTTGTGATTAATCCCGTTATCACTCTCGAAAGTCGATTCAGTCGACCGATACTACCTGCTGCAGAAGTCCTACCGCAAGGCATACATCCTACTATTATTGCTTGGGGATCCAATGGTCAAGTACGACCAATTATGCAAGTGGAGATAGAAGAATGGATTGAATGTGCCTTTATCTACATGCACCAACCAAATACATATCCTCTTACACAAGACAATATCTGCACTGTGCAACCAAATCAAGAACGCAATCGCTGTCTCACTGAGGATCGCGGTTCTGCCTTGGTGGTAGGTGACAGAATCTTCGCTGTTCTCGTTCGCGCTGGAAGCTTTGATCCTCCTATCCCTAATATTTTTATGCTCGTGAATGATGGTAACCAATACTATAGGTGGCTCATGCGACGCATCCAACCACATTTACATGACCAACCACATCTGTACAGTCAGGAGCCCTGAATGTAAGAAAGGTAACCGAGAATGAGTAAGGGAAGAAGTTAAAATAAAGCAGAATGTGTCAAAATTCGCAAGTATGTGTTTTTTATCATCCGAAATCCTTTTGTCCCCTGGTAAAGATTGGTATCACTGTAGCACTGGCTTTTTCTAGAACAATAGGCCACGTGGAAACTCGCATGATTTTCCATATATCGAGGTCTGAGTATATACTCTTGAGAGCTTGACTTGCTACTGTCGAGTCAAGCGCTCAAGCGTAAATACTCAAACCTTGATTATTATTATATTATCATACTGCGGTTAGACCTATTGCAGAATGTCCTAGGCTGCAACCATCGCCTATGAGGTCGGTTTTTGTCATAAAAGCGCATACTTATGCATAGGGATGTAATCAACGTATTCTGGTCCAAGAAAATAATCCTCCGGATATTTATTTTGATAGAGTTGTTCAGCTTTATGAGAAAAACGAGTCTAAAAGTTTCAAATCTAGCTGGTTTGAGATTTGGACTAACGTAACGTACATTTTTTCAACTCACAAAATCTCTTAATATACAAGGTGTCCCAAAAGTCCCGGGACGGCTGAATATTTCCTCAGGTAAGATATTTTTCAGGGTTATCAATGTCATTCTTAAAGTAGCTTACAAAGAGGAATTCAATGGTGACCTTTATTTTGATCTTCACGATTACCTTCAAGGTTTTTTCAAGGTCAACTTAAAACAAATGGAAACTCCCTTTTTTACATCAAAAATCGGTAGACCAGGAAATTTTACGTTTAAATATGTATCCAGGTCATACATTGGTACACTGCAACCTTGAACGTCACTCCAAGGTCATTTAAACTTAAAAAAGGACTGCATACCTCTGGGAATAAAAGCTTTTCAAATTTTTTTCATAACGAGCAAAGTTACTAACTTTAACAAGGCGTATTCAGTAGTGACCTTAAGCATGACCTTGAAGATGACCTTCTAGGTCAATTTTTTACATTCTCATTCTAATGAGAAGGTATTGGTTTTATGTAAAATTTGACATAGTCGGTTTTCATCAAATCTCCACGTTTCGAGACCCCCTGAGCTAGAAAAAACGATTTTTACGAAGGTGTCTGTCTGTCTGTAGTCTGTCTGTCTGTCTGTCTGTAGCCACGATAACTTTCGAAAAAATGATCAGATTTGATTGAGCTTTGGCACACTTTTTTATGGCCCAAAAATAGAGAACGAGTTCGTTAACCAGCTATTTTGGATGAAAATCCAAAAAGTGAGCACATTTTGAAAATTTTTGAGACCACTTTTTTGGAAGATTTGAAAATTCTATGTACGGTTATTAGTAGTACGCAAAATGATGAACAAAATATTCTTATGACTTTTCGTGATAAAAAAAAAATTACTGGAGTTATAGCATTTTCAAAATTCCAAAAAACAAACGAAAATGAACATTTTAAGCCGAAAAACGCACGATATGAAAAAAAGTCAAGAAGAGAAAAACGTTGATTCCTGAACACCCTATAATATTTTCATAACAACTTTTTGAATTTTTCGAAAAATAAAAAATTCAAATTTTGATCGCACAAAAAATTAATGAAAAATCAAAAAAGCCATTTTGCTGTAAAACTATGCAAGATACCAGAAAATATCATCTCACCAAAATTGTGCACCTAAAAAGGATCTACAAATTTCTCATCATTCACTTTTTGATATGACGCGTAGTTTTTGTTTTATTCGTAAAAAACAGCATTGAAAATAGAAAAATCAAATTTTCAGACGAATATTACCAGCTACGAAAAAATGACCGAAACAAAATTTGTTCATCCAAGGAAGAGGTACAAATTTATTGTGACTCATGTTTCGATAGGATGCGTGGTTTTCGTTTTATTCGTGAAAATAACATTGACAGTAAAAAAAATCAAATTTTTGAAAAAACAATGCAAGGTACGAAAACATATAAATAAACAAAAATTGTGCATTAAAAAAAGACTTACACACCCGTAATCAATTTTTGTGGTAAGAATATATTCAAAATGAAAAATTTAACTTTTTTGATAAACGGCACAAGCTAAAATATTAAGCACAAAGTGCGCGCTCAGTGTATTTACCAAATCGCACGCCGTAAGTGCGCTCAAACTTTTTTGTTTCTATCATACGGTTCAAATGATTTTCAAATCAAATATCGAGCGCGAAGCGCGAGTGTCTGGATGAGAATGTGTTCCTTAAGGTCGATAGAACCTTGAGTAAATAAAGTTCCTTTTCAGTCTAAAATAAAAATAAATTTAACAATCACTTAATATGTAGAGGTTTTGATAATTTTATAATATTTGCAAACAAACTTTTTCTTTTCATCGATGTCGAACACGAAGTTCAAAAATCTAGAGGAGCCTAGCGTAAAGCGCGATGCAAATACGCCCGAGCGCGTAGCGCGAGGTGAACACATAATCGAGCGCGAAGCGCGAGATAAATATATGATCGAGCGCGAAGCGCGAGATCCAACAGTTGCGCGCCCTAGGCGCGCTCAAACTTGCGAGCGAAGCGAGCCGCGCGCGAAGCGCGCCATGAGAATGTGCCCGCGAAGCGGGCAGATTTTTTCCATTTAAAACCCCCTTCCAAGGTTACAATGAACCTATGTATGATCTGGGTACATATTTGAACGTAAAATTTCCCGCTCTATCGATTGCCGATTTGAAAAACGGGGTTTCCAGTTGGAAAAAAGTTGACCTTGAAAAAACCTTGGAGGTCATCGTCAAGATCGAAATAAAGGTCACCATTGAATTCCTCGTTGAAAGTTACTTCAAGAATGACATTGACCTCCCTGAAAAATATCTTACCTGCGGAAATATTCAGCCGTCTCGGGACTTTTGTGACACCCGGTATATTTCGATAGCATTTTTTACAAAGAAAACTACGAAGTAATAATATTATGATATACTATCACTTCAGGACAAATTTGAATCCGGAAGTTTCACGTCAATGTCTCGATTAGTTTTGAAGATGCAATTTTAATTATATAATAATATAATTTATTACTAAAACTGATAAACTGCGTAAGAATTAAATGTAATGAATTTATTTGCAATAAATTTACAACAAAAGAATTTTGCTCAACTTGACTGGGTTTCGCAGAACGTTTTATTTTCATGTTAGTTGGTTTTCGTGTGCTTGTCATTCTTCTTTACGGTTTAATTTTTTTTGGTAACAGGTTCATTGGTTTGCCTTGGTGCTGCTACCAATTCTTCACGAATGGCCCTAACTGTTGATTCAACTCGATGTAAAACTTTCTTGAGAAAAAAACAAATTTTATCCTTGATCAATTTTAATTTTCTTTCTTATTTAAGTATTGAAAAAGTTCTAGTTTCTCGGTTGCAGGACAGCTTATTCACTTTGAAATTCATTTTACCCACAGTTACATACTAGTATAGTAGTATGATAAAATTAGGGGTTTCAAGTTATATATAATTTCGTAAGTTTACTACTCAGTAATCCCAACGACCTTGGACAAGTTTCAAATGGGTATACCAATTTCCCACAAAAACAAAAATAATATAAATAGAAGGAGAAGCAAAGAATCTGGGCAGCAAAATTCTACTAGGGGACAAAACATTGAACATCTGGACAATATAGTCCAGATATTTCTCTGGGATTCGCGGAGAATCGGACGTTATTATTTTTATCTTTCAGTAGTTGAGATTGGGTTGAAGCTTGAATCTCCCCGAATCGGATTTTTCTGGACAAATATTCGAGCTCCTATTCAGTAATAAAGGTATGTTGTTCCAGTACGTTACCCCTATCCGTCAATTGCGGGGAGAGCGATGATCTTAAACGCTGAGCTTTACATCGCAGTGAAAGTGGAGTTGCAATTTCTTCTACCGGAACATTCAAGCGGTCTACCCGGACTGATCAGACGCTGGCCCACTGCTGAGCAAAGCCTTTAGCCTCGGCACAAATATAATTATGCAGATTCGTACAATTTAGTGGTGGTTTCTTCGACATACACTGAAATGAAGGGCAATTAAAATTCTCTGTGAAGGATAGAATTCGTGGTATATCTAGGGGCTTTTGTGATACGTCTGAGAAATTTATTTTGAATGATCTGAATGTGATTAATATTCGTTTTTGACGTATCTCCCCAAATAGTACAGGCGTAGGTTATAATTGTTTGGATAAACATTTTATAGATCAAAATTCCAAATTCGAGTTTTAGACTCGAGTGTTTATTAATAATGGGATTGAGGCGCGCCATGACCCCGAGGGCTTTTTCCTTAGTTTCCTGGATATGCTGCTTCCAATTAGGATGTTTATGAAGTTTACCTCGTAGGTATTTAATGGAGTTTTTCCATTCTATTGATTTGTTGAAAATTTTGGGTGGATCTATTTTAGCTGGCCTTCTGACTGAGAAAAAAATTGACTCTGACTTTGCTATTTTTTTTCATCCTCCAAAGTTTAGCCCGTGCCTCAATGACTTTAAGAGCTTCGTTGAGTAGCATCAGGATTTTTGGAACAGACCGCAAGGAAGTGAATAGCGCGTTGTCGTCTGCATATAGTCCAATTGAAACTTTGGGAACCTCAGGGATGTCGTTTACGTAGATAATAAAGAATAGTGGTCCTAGAATGCTGCCTTGGGGTACACCCGCTCGGATGGGTTTTTCTTCTGAGAGTGTCTGGTCTATTTTGACTGAGAATTGCCACACGCTGTCGAAGGCTTTTTCTGCGTGGATAAAAACAGCTCGAGTACGTTTTCTTTGATTAAAATTGAAGCTGATGGCTTCGGTAAGCTTAAGCATCATGTGCTGCGTAGAGTGGCGTTTTATGAAACCGTATGGTTGCGGTTTAAGGGTGCTGTTTTCCTCTAAGTGATATTTTACGCGAGTGAGTATTATTTTTTCAAAACTTTTGCTCATTGTATTAACAAGACTAATGGGCCTGCAGCTGGTTGGCTGGTATGGATTGTTGCCTTGTTTCTGAAAAACTACAAAATGAGCTATTTTCCAAGATTCTGGAAAATGGCTTAGTTGAATAAAGGCATTGAAGATAAGTGCAAGGGGAGTGAGGCACGAGATAGGAAGCTTTTCAAGGACTAAATTTGAAATTAAATCAGGGCTGGGTGCTTTGTTAGTTTTAGTATTTTTAATTTGTCTTGCTTTTGAACAAGTGTGGATAAGCTCTTCGACCTCGGGGCTGAGAGGTAGATCGTATTAGTGAATGGTAGTTTGAGGGAATGAAGCGTGAATAGCATGAGTTTCTAGGATAAAGTTGAACGTTTGCCAACTCGCGAGGCGCGACCGGAGCTTTTTCGGAATTGGTGAAAAGGCTTAAAAGAACTGGTGGATGATCTGTTATTTTTTGTGATTGCAAAGTCAATAAGGTCGGATTTATGTTTGGTGTTGTGGGAGAAAAGGTATGCGAGTCTGGTGCGGAGATAGACAGATAATGGTCGTTTATGAATTTAAACAATTGTTTTTCGATTTTGTTAGTTGTTCTGCTATATGGTTTCCCGCATAGGTTTATTAGTATAGCCGTATTTTCGAGGGCTTCAAGTTCAGGAATCATTATAACTCAAATCGCGGTACTTCTATGAGTGTTATTTATGTACAATTTGTAATCACGAACTTGATTGACTCATAGGGATTCGCGTAGTACAGTTTCACTGAGAAAGCAAATGGTAATGTTATTTTTGTAGAGGTATGTGGCATAACAAGGTTTTTCCTGAATTTATTTAATTACCGCCTGGCCGCGGATGGCCCAGGATGGGAAACTTGTTATCAAAATGTCAGCCACTTACCTACCCTCCGCGACCCCTTCCGAAAAACCGAATTCGCGGGTCACACTCTTTCGACCCGAGAATCACCCACGAAACTCGTTGTTTTTAATTTTGTCTCAGGTGCCAGGTAGGATTGCTCCTACCCGAGCCTCGCTGAATCCAGCCCCTTCCACAGTCGGCAGGTCAACTAGCTCATTAATGCATGGGGGAAGGGGGTGAGAACGTAGGATCGAGAGAGCATCACTGGAGCTTTCATAAATTGAAGCTCACACATTTCCTGATTTTATTTGTTAAAACATCAGCTGATTCCCTAAACTAACTTCACTTAGTTTACAAAAATTAACAATAAGAACCCATTTCGTGATTCATAACAATACCCTCAAATGCATTACTGTTAATTCATTAATTATCCCTGAATCGTTACACCAAAGTTTACGCGAACCGAGATACTAAATCTTCAAAAACAAAATCTTCAAATTAAAATAATACAGGCAGAGACGCGAAATATCAGACTCAGAGAAACCCAAAATTGTGCAAAATGGCTGCCCGGGACACCGGCGTCCATTGTTGCGTGCTCTCGCGCTGACTCCTGGAAAACGCTCGACTACGCCAATCTAAGGTCGTGCTACGCGAGTTGAACGTTCCGCAGCATGTCACTCCGCGGGAGGGTGTCTCGGGCAGTACAAACCAGTCACAAAAAAAAATCACTTCTAAAGAACACACACAGAGAAACCATAAGAGAGCGACCACGTACCTTGTGGCCACTGCGCCAAATGTGCTTTATCTGTTCGGTCCATACCGGCTACCATCGAGAGTTTCGGGATCCTCTAGTATTTCAATCTCCGTTAAAAACTTGGTTACCACGTCGGGTCCGCGTAATTCCGCAAAGCCAAGTATTACCAGTGAGTCGAATGGGTTGGCTCTGCCAATTCGCGTCTCCGTATCTCATCCGTCGTGCTGGTTGGGTCTGGCCGATCGACTACTGTGATCCTGGTTACACCGGCGAGCTTATAGTAGGCCGGCTCACAATAAACTAGCTTAAATGAGAGTGGCCAGATTCGCTTCGGCGCAGAAGCCGCAGGGAATGCACGTGTGCGACAGAGAGCCACTGTTGAAAACGCTTTTGCGCCGACGCGAAACTGAGCCACTCTCGTATTTAAGCTAGCTTATAGTAAGCCGGCCTACTGTAGGCTCGCCGGTGTAACCGGGCCCAGTGACTCCCATTGGACACTCGAACCTGGCCGCTGGAATGTGGCCACCCGTCCATGGCTAACAGAATATTGCCACCCGTCCAACATGGCGACCGGTCCAGTGCTGCCCCTCGCAGCAAGTAGCAGAGTCCCCATGTCTGAGTTTACCCTTCTTTCAGTTATGCTTTCTGTGATGAACTAGCAGACTATGATCCTTCGATACCTTCTGCTTGAATGTTTACCAACTGTCAGTTCGTCGTATGTTGTGTTCTAGTGACGGTTTTCCTCCGGCTTCTAATCGAGTAAATTGAATTGGAAATGTGTGTACGTTGTCTTCCTCGCTGGTTTACGCTGAATCTTCCCCCCTCAACTTTATATAAAACAAATTACTTAACCTATTTATTATCTTAGGCGGGGGTTCTGGCTTGGCGGTAACTTCGCTAATTCTGTGTACGTGACGTTTCGAAGTTAGGATTCGCTTCAGCAAGATCAAGTAAATTTTATCTTACAGTCACGTGAGTTTATTTCTAAAACCACGTTACAGTGGCAAATTCATGTCTTTTTTTAAGATACCCTGAGCATTCCGAAAAATTATTTTTAGTGTGTTATTGTTGAAGGTGGACGTTTTTGGTAGAAAGTGACATTCAATTACTTGTACTTTTATTGGGTGTGATTACTGGAATGATTTTATTCTGTGGGGTGGGAATTTTGGTGGCGATTGGTGCTTTAACTTGAATATTAATGAATTTTGGTATTTTGGATGGCTGTGTAGTTTGAGGCTTGATCGCACTTTTTTGTAATGTAGAGGCGACGGCAGCGCTGTAGAGCGGTAATTTATGTGATAGCGGCCCTCGTGAAAAGAAAGACCAACTTAAGATCACAGTATAGGCAGGTATAGTCCTGTCTTAAAGTGGTCTAAACTGATCTTTTCTTGTCCCCAGAAGACCACAGTCCTTTTGCCCCGGCGGGCAGTTTGAACCCCCAACATCCCATCATCATTAGGGTCATCACGAGTCAGGACCATAACAGTTCCATAAATATAACGGAAACTGGTTGAAGCCTCTAGATCTCATGAATGCTCATAAATCAGCCCAGGTTCTTTAGGACTTTTAGGCACAGCTAATCTGTTGATACAGCCAGCTATCCTTATTTCAGAGAGAGACAGAGAGAGAGAGAGAGTGGTGTCTATTTCAATGCCCTAAAAATGACGCAGGTATAGGCTGAAGGGTACAGACCAGAAATAGACCAAAAGTTGTTTGAAACTGGTCTTAAAGTGATCTTAAGTTGGTATTTCTTTTCACGAGGGGGGGCACTGGCTACTGGGGTATTGGCGTGTATCAAATTTTCTTTTGGTCTGATCTGTCCAGCTGGTTGAGAGGGAGCAGTTTCCTTCTGCGAGTTATGAGATTTATCATTGGTGGTTTTTCTGGCACATGTCAAAGAGATGATGGAATCTTTGGTACATGTAGCACTGTGAAGTCTCTTTAGGGTTAACATAGGGCTCTGCTTTAATTTGTATGTGAGCAATGGACTAGCGATTGAGAAGCACCTTTTCTTGAGATGGATTGGTTTGGATTTTTGTGAGTTAGATAATGGAATATTGACGACTGACGTTCTTGGTGTTTTACTGCTTCCTTTGAGGAAGGCGGTGGCCGATGAGTGACCACTGCTGCTGCTGTCAGATGCGTTTCTTGACAGTTTCGAGAACTTTCGCTTCTTATTCCTACAAAAGACGTCGGTTAAGTTGCTGTCGTTACCTTCTTCCATCCTTACGGCTGTTTCCTCCACTGGTAAATACGATTACGGTTCACTTCCTCCTGGTTTGGGGGTAACGACTGTCCTGCGGCGGGGACCGACGGTAAATCGTATTGGCCGTTTCGAACCACGGGACTTCTCATTCGACAGGGTGGCGCTCGCTGAACGTGTTTAGTGGTGACTGACCTGCGATAACGAGAAAAAGAAAAGTAAGGATGATGAGTCAGAAGAGAAAAAAATGCAAAAAACAGAGAAAGTTACTTGAAAGTACATACACAAAAAGGAAAGAAAAGGTCCAGCAGAAGTAGTGAAGAAAAGATGGAGGATTGAGAAGATTACTTAATGCACTCCTTCGAAGAAAAGGAATCTCATGGAGAAATCAAAGGGGAAAGGGATGAACTACAAAAAACTGATTTAGATCTTATCCACAAAGAAACAAATGAAAAACTTGAAAATGAAAGCTTTAGGAGAGTATGAAATAACGAAAGAAGCATGGGTGCATTTAGACGGAAATAGTAAAAATAACACTTTAAGCTGATAAAAAGATTATGGAAATGAGATGAGTTTCTAGATAGCTAAAGAAAAGGATTTTTATGCCTATAAATTCAAGAAAAAAAATCCAGATGATGTAAAAAAAATTACAGATACAAAAAGTCAGCAAATTTTCAGCTACTCTTCAAGAAAAAATTTGTAACAATTACTTTGTCATGGAGGTGTCTTGAGAGTGTTTTGAGAGTTCTTACAAAATCAACATGAAATTTATAAATTGAAACTGAATAATTGCATGAATTTCGGGATTGTAAAATAATATTTGAGCGAGGGCTTAAATAAATCACTGTTATGTTTATTAGGCAGTTTCCTTCTTACTAAATGATGTGAAAATAGTTTTTATAATCTGGTTTTTTAACGGACTAAAACAGGAACGCTTGTTTCGTTTCATTCCCTGATAATTTAACTTCTGTGTAATTTGAAAAGAGTTTACTTAACGAAAAATTTAATCCATCAATTTGTTATGCTTCTAACTTTAAAATGGAAGGAAAAATAACTTCAAAATAAAGAAACCTATTCTAAGACAAAGAAAAATTTTCATTGAATCAAAAAACCAAATCATCTTATTTCCATGTGTGTATTCATATATTTTAACCAGACATCTTTGAACTGTTTAATTTATCAAATTTAATGTTCAATATTCACCAGTTGAACAGCATTTAATTTGAAATTGTTAAAGTGAAAGTGTTAACATCTTTCACTTAATGCATGTAAATTATTAAACTTTTGAATTAAACATTTCTGAATTAAGATTTTCACAAGCTCTAATTAAAAATGTTTTAAATACAAAACAGTTGGACTTTGAATGTTTTAATTTGCAGTTTTGTTTTGACCACTTTGAATACAAAAAATAAAAAATTTCAGTGACTTTATTAAAACAATAATAAGGTAATATTGTGAAACTTAAGTAGCCCAGATCACCTCGAAAATCATGACGTATTTACAAGCTACTGTCTCTAAATGGAAACAGAGGAATTATTTGCTAACTTTGATTCAATCATACTTTAGTCATGTTAAAAATATTTTTTGTTGAACTGTATGTGTAAAAAGATATCAATTTCGTGAAGAAATAAGCTTGAAGAAGTTGAAATTGTGAACTCATATTTTAAAAAATTTTAATTTTTCCAGATCACAAATCTAGAAAAAAATTATTTTTAGACTTTTATGTTTATGTTATAAAGATAAACTTACATTCTCAATTGCGAGCGTATCGCGCGTGTGGACTTTCGAAACAATAAAATTAATTTTTGGTCGAAGTAGCTAAAAAATAATAATAGACTTCAGAATAAGAAATAATTAGCTTTCAGTTGAGAAAAGCAATTGTTCAAACAATATATTATTTATTATTGTTAATAATATTCACTTTGAATAATGCTAAAAAGAGGCGGTTTTTTCTGAAATTTTCTCATTGTTATCCACTTTTCATTCAAAGTGAGATAATAAGTAATGCAATTCAGTAAACCTTAATGTTTGATCAAATTATTATTATTTATAACTATCTTATCTTATATTAATGCTAGAGAGTTGCGAGTTTTTCGGAAATTTTTAACTTTGTATCCACTTTTCACTTAGTGAGGTAAGAATAATTGAAAGTTAACAACGATGATTCTGCAAACAATTCATTATTATTGTTAATAATATTTACTTTGAATAATGCTAGAACGTTTCGGTTCTTCTGAAATATTTACCTTTATGTCCACGTTTTACTTAGAGAAAGTTAATAATGAATACAATTCTATAAACCTTATTGCTTAAAAAAAAAAAACTTTTCATTCAGAGTGAGGTAATAATGAATGAAAATCATTGAGAATAATTGTTTAAACGATTTATTATCGTTTATAACCAGCTTTTCTTACATAATTGCTAGAAAGTAGCGGTTTTTTCTGAAATGTTTAAGTTTGCTTTGGCTTCTTAGTTATAAACAAACAGTAAATACACATCAGAGGGCGTCTTTATTTACATTTTTCACATCATTTTTTTACATTATAATCTCAATGCGAAGGTATTGGTCTTATGTCTTATGTTTGTCACTGTTGTCGTTGTTGTTGTCGTCTGTATACTGGATAACTTTAGAAAGACTACTAGGATTGGATTGTGCTTTGGCACATATTTACGGATGTAAAAAGAAAGGAGAAGTTCGTTAACCAGCTATTTTGGATAAAAATTAAAAAATTTAGAACATTTTGTACATTTTTGAAACCATTTTTTTTAAGATTTTAAAATTCTATGTACGACTATTCATAGTACTCGAAAAGCTAAACAATTCAACCTCACGACTTTTCTTGTCTTCCTCATAGAGGAAGCATTAGTGATTTTTTAAATAATAGACGAACTAAAGCTTTCATTTTGATCAATTAAATAAATTAAATTTAAATAGAAATTTATAAAAAATGGATAATTACAAAACAATACAAAAAAATGTTTAATACAATGATAAAGCAGACAAATCAAATTTTGTATTTGGAATGGTAATTTTTTGAGATGGAAAAGGGGAGGGGGAAGTTCTGATGCACCCTATCGCTTTCCCAGCCTTATGATTTTTTTACAAATTTGTTAAAATTATTTTATTTCAAAATTTAGGATCAACAAGTTGTTTCTATTCATGCATCAATTTTGAATTATGTCGATGAAAAAAGATTTTCTGTTTGAAACAGACGTTTCAAATATTATAAATGAGCATAACTTTTGGTGGAAATTTCAACCTCCTTTTATTAAAATTCAAAATCTTTGGTTTAAAATTAAAATCCTTTTTGGCTGAGGATTCAACTATTTTGTTGAAAATTCGTCTTTTTGGTTGAAATTAATCATTTTTGACAAATAAATAAATATACCTACAAAATAAATAGTTATTCCTAATTTTTATTTCGTATTTGAAATTATTTGTTCCCTCAAATTGGAAACAACACGCGTATGTAGCCTGCGATTGTGTAATATTTTTAACGTTATTTAAACAATGAGAAGGCCATAGTGTGAAACTTGAAAACAGATGTCGACACCTCTATACAAATAGAATTACAAATCATTACTTCATAGAGATAAAAACTGACTCAGTTACACACTTAATTTATTTGTTTTCTTAATTTAAAAACAATTTTGATAGTTTCATCTTCCTTCAAAAATTGAGCCTAATAAAAAAAATTGATTTTGCCAGTTTGAAAATTTCAATTTGTTGAAACACTTGTGCCAGCGCTATTTATTGAATGCGAGCGCTCAATTATGAAAGCCACAATTTTCCATGAAAAAATAGGAAAATCTATAAACGTATGATAAAGGTTTTGTTTTTCATACCTTTTAATTGGTTTTTGAAGAAAATTACAAATTTCTATTAAAAAATGTAGAAAATTTGAAATTTACAATTTACAGTTTGTATTTTTTCAGGGAAAACGCTGTTCTTACACAAATATATTGTTCACTAGATTGGTACAACTTTTTTTTTATTTTCATGTATATAGCCCCCAAATTTGTCTGAATCCACAAAGAAAATATTTTTTAAAAAAATCTGCCGGCTCTGTACTTCCTCCACATTTGTGCACAGACTTTTTAAAATTGAAGGTCAAGCATCGACAACTGTAATTTGGTGATTGTGAATTCTCTTTTGTTAAAGCTCCTTCAGCTTTAACGAACACATTCTTATCATGCATCTCGTGATAAGAGCTATTATATTATATTTCTTATATTATACATATATATATATTATTATTATTATTATTATATTATATTATTATATATATTTTGCACTAATTTTAATTCTCAGCTACCCTAAAAAATGCATCATTTAAATAAATTTATATTATTTCAATTCATAATCTGCATGGATATTGAAACAGATGTTTTGTTATTGTCTTGTTTTTATAATTAAAAAAGGCATCATATGAAAAAGTAATTGATAACAATTTTGTATATCTTTTTTGAATGAACAACTTTTGTTTATTAATTTTTTTCGTACCTTGTGTTGTTTTTTTAATTGATTTTTTTATTGTTTATTTAAGTCTTAATGATTATAGCAAAAACTGCGCATCCTATCTAATTAAAAAAATAATTACAAAACAATACAAAAAAATGTTCAATACAATCATAAAGCAGACAAATCAAATTTTGTATTTGGAATGGTAATTTTTTGAGCTGGAAAAGGGGAAGGGAAGTTCTGACGCATCCTATCGCTTTCCCAGCCTTATGATTTTTTTACAAAGTTAGAATTATTTTATTTGAAAATTTAGGATCAAAAATTTCTTTCTATTCATGCATCAATTTTGAATTATGTCGATGAAAAAAGCTTTTCTGTTTAAAACAGATGTTTCAAATATTATAAATGAGCATAAATTCCTTACTCTTCAATAAAGTGTATTAATATTATAGGTCAATCGATTTACCTCGAATTAAAGAATCTTTGCCGTTCTTGCATCAATTTTGAATTATGTTAATAAAAAAAGTTTCACTGTGAAAAACCGTTTTTTCAAATATTATGCATTACCATAGTTTCCTTACTCCTTAATAAAATGTATCAATATTATAGGTCAATTGATTCGTCTCGAACCAAGGACTTTTTAATTGAGGAAAGTTTAATTGAATGAATTAAATTTTTTTCGAAATTTTTACCATTATAAAGCTTCCGCTATGATGAAGAAAAAATAATCGAAAATGAAACGGTCAAACAATTTGTTATTAATCGCTATTTTTATGAATATTAAAAATAAAGAAATTAAATTTTTGGACAAACGACATAAGCTACAAAGAAAAATAAATATACAAAAGTTGTCCACCCAAAAAGAGCTACACATTTGTCATAATTATTTTTTGATAGGATGCGCAGTTTTTGCTTTAATCTTAAAAATTTAAATTAACAATAAAAAATTTATTAAAAAAAAACAACACAAGGTATGAAAAAAATTAATGAATAAAAGTTGTTCACTCAAAAAAGATCTACAAATTTGTTATTAATTACTTTTTCATATGCTGCCTTTTTTAATGATAAAAACAAGACAATAACAACACATCTGTCTCAATATCAATGCAGATTATGAATTGAAATAATATAAATTCATTTAAATGATGCATTTTTTAGGGTAGCTGAGAATGAAACTTAGCGCAAAATATATATAATAATATAATATAAGAATATAATATAGTAATGTAATATAATAATATAATATAATAATATATATATATAATATATAATATAAAAAATATAATATAATATAATAATTCTTATCACGAGATGCATGATAAGAATGTGTTCGTTAAAGCCGAAGGAGCTTTAACAAAAGAGAATTCACAATCACCAAATTACAGTTGTCGATGCTTGACCTTCAATTTTAAAAAGTTTGTTCACAAATAAGGAGGAAGTACAGAGCAGGCAGATTTTTAAAAAATATTTTCTTTGTGGATTCAGACAAATTTGTGGGCTATATACATGAAAATAAAAAAAAAGTTGGACCAATCTAGTGAACAATATATTTGTGTAAGAACAGCGTTTTCCCTGGAAAAATACAAATTGTGAATTATAAATTGGGAAATTTCAAATTTTCTACATTTTTTTATAGAAATTTTTAATTTTCTTCAAAAACCAATTGAAAGGTATAAAAAACAAAACCTTTATCAGACGGTTATAGATTTTCCTATTTTTTCATGGAAAATTGTGGCTTTCATAATTGAGCGCTCGCATTTAATAAATAGCGTTGGCACAAGGGTTTCAACAAATTGAAATTTTCAAATTTTCAAAATCAATTTTTTTGATTGGGCTAATACAGAATAACAAGACGAAACTTTATTTATCTATCAAGATGAAACTATTAAAATTGTCTAAAAATTAAAAAAAAAAATACATTCAGTGTGTAAATGAGTCAGTTTTTATCTCTATGTAGCAATGCTTTGTAATTATATTTGCATAGAGCTGTCGACACCTGCTCTCAAGTTTCACACTATGGCCTTCTCATTGTTTAAATAACGTTGAAAATATTACACAATCCCAGGCTACACGCGCGTGTTGTTTCTCAAGTTGAGGGGAAAAATAATTTTAAATACGAAATAAAAATTGGGAATAACTATTTATTTTTTAGGTATATTTGTTTATTTGTCAAAAAAGATTAATTTCAAAACAGCTATATTTTTATCCACAAACCATTACATATCTTCCAAAAGAGACAAAATTCCTACTAAAAGTTTAGTTTTTAAACCCGAAAAGATTATTTTTCAATCCAAAAAGATTTTAATTATAAATCAAAAAGATTTGAATTCAACTACAAAAGACGAATTTTCAACAGAATAGTTGAATCCTCAGCCAAAAAGGATTTTAAATTTAAACCAAACTTTTTGAATTTTAATAAAAAGAGGTTGAAACCAATTTTCAACGTTTACGTTTTCAAATTTCATACATATTTCTAATCTCTTCAACATTTTAAAAATTCCTATATATCTTTTAAACTGGTTTAAGATTTTGAAATTTTTTGTGTTATTGTTGAAAATTCTTAAAAAGCTTCTAAATTGTTTGTTTGAACTCTCCCAAAATGTACATCTTGCTTCAAATGAAATTACTATTGTATTATTTCAAAATCTCTAAGTATCCCTTAAACTTATTCGAAATTTTAAAAAAATTTTGTAATCTTGATAAATTAAAAAATTTTGCTTCAAAATCTTCTATATTCTTTTCCGAAAGTTTAGAAAAATATTTGAAATTTTTAAAAAGCTTTTTAAATATATTATTCATTATTTCATAAAAAGATTTGAAATTACATCATTTTGAACTATTAAAATTACAAGTTAATGGATCTTCAATTGTAAATCTTAAAAGTATAAATCTTGAGAATTAAATAATTTTCAATTATATATGTTCACAATTCATGAATTTCCAATTGTAATTCTTTAAAATTGTACAACTTCCGATGGTTAATCTTTGAAATTAAAGATTTTTCAATTGGAAAAATTTACCATTGAAAAAATAAGCAAGGTTTAAGTTTGAAAATTAAAAGTTCTGTAATTTTGGATGATTTACATTTAAAATTTCTTTAATTTTGAAGATTTAGAATTCAAAAGTCTTGACTTTTGATGTTCAAAGTCAAAGAATTTTTGAATGACAATTTTCAAAACTAAAGAACTTTTCATTGCAAATCTTTAACATTGAACTAATTATTTTTTAAGACATTAAAAACTACATACCTTCAAAATATGAAACTTAAAAATTAAATAATTTTTAATTCAATATTTTGATAATTCAAGAATTTTCAACTGTAACCATTTAAAATTGTAGAGCTTTGAATTGTAAATAATTGAAATTAAAAAGATTTAAATGCTGAGAATTTACAGTTAAAAATTATATAATACAAAATTGCGTCTTCCTAAATAATACACATTCAGAATTAAAGAATCTTTAATTTTAAATATTCAAGATCGATCCTTTTGAAGAAGATGTTTGTATTTAATTATTTTAAACTGTAAGAATTAAAAAATGAAAATAATTTGTCAAATTTTCAATTGTAAATATCTTCAAAATGGATCATAATTGAAAATGGAATTCATCCTAAAGATTCAAAATTTCAGAATCACTTAGAAGAATATTTGTTTCAATTTAGAGAAACCGTTTCTTCAACATAATTTGTCTAATTTAATCAAAAAATTGAACTATATTATTAATTAAAAATAAAAGAATTTTAAATTGCGAATGTTTAGATTTGAAGAATTTTCAATTGCCAAAAATGAAAAACATCAGAGAAACCTAGAATTCCAGAATATATGTCTTTTGACAACATCTAATTATGATATAAAATATAAAATTAACTTATATATCAATTCATTTATTTGCTTCTAACCTGTGATAAAATCTTACATTTAAGTAAAAGTAATTTCCATACAGATTAATGCAAAATAATTAAAATAAAACTGACTTCAAATTGTATGGGAGCCGATGTAGCTATTTTAATTCCTATATTCATTTGCGATTCTTAAATATATATTATGGTGCTTTAAATTATATATGTTTTTATTTGATAATAAGGAAATAAAGAAAAATGTTAGAAGCTGTTTTCGCTAGTTTTTTATTAAATATTAATCATTTAAATTATTTATTGACGAAATACTATTACTTATCTCGAATTCTTCAATTGGCTTCACATATGTTCCTGAAATTCCTTGCTAAGGGAAAATTTTACATTTGTTTGCAGAATTTTTTCTACGGGTTATTTTAGTATTATTTTATATACTTTTACTTCCTGTTTAATGTAGGAAAGTAGCGATTTGTAACACTCTTCGAACCCTCTATTCCCTAAAAGCTGTTACGCAATTTATGGATGGCCCGAAATGTACAGAAATTAAAAAATTGTTGATGTCAAAGAAAAGCTTCTTTGGTTGACAGAAATTTCTTTCGATTCAAAGAAATGGTTTTTTGTTCGAATAAGAATTTTTCATCACTTTAAAATAATTTTTTTATTCTTCCATATTATTTCAGGTTAGGAAAAAAATATTATGTTCAAGAAATAGTTTCTTTCATTCGAGACAGATATTTTTTTGTGTGGAATTAAGGCAACAATGTTGAAATGGTTGATAAGAATCAGTAGGCTCTGCAAATAAAGTAGGATAAAAAAGACGAGCGCTATTCACAGTCATCAAATTATTTATTTCTGCCTTTAGTCTCACCTTTAGTGTAACATTGATAAGAAGTAGAATTTCATAATCTGGATCATCTAGTTTCGTGTTGGAAATGTCGGAAACAATATATTTGAATCTCTTAATTTTTGTTGGCATTCTGTTTCAAGGGATTCTTGGGAGTTTCTTGGAAGATAATCATAGTAAGTGAACTGATATTTCCAATAAATATTAGCGCCGTAGCGATCATATAGTATATTGTGCCACAAGTGCGGAAAAGAGGTAGTTCCACACGAGTGTGAAGCTTAAGGCAAGCCGTAAACGAGCTGCAGATGACCGGAAACGACCCGAAGATGAGCCGATGGCAGATAATGTAAACTTCACAAGAGTTAAGAACTGCCTACTTTCAGTACCTCCTGGACACGATATTTTTACATTCTCATCAGAGAAGGTATTAGATTTGTGTGAAATTTGACCCCCCGAATGGCTGTGTGGTTCTGTGTGAATGTGTGTGAATTTGCTGTGTGAGTTGTGTGTCTGTAGATTTTTAGACTTTTAGCCAGCCATTTTGGATAAAAATTCAAGAAGTGAGCACATTTTCAAAATATTTGGGACCACTTTTTTAAGATTTGAAAATTCTATGTACGAAAAACGTTGCATTTTGGACACCCTACAAGATTATCACAACAAGCTTTTGAATTTTCTTAAACAATCGAAAATTCAAATTTTGACCGCACAAAAAATAATTAAAAATCCAAAATTCCATTTCGCGGTCAAGAAAGCGGATAAATTTCAGTACCTTATCCAATCTATGGTTAAAGATTCGCGATCCAGTGAGTTGGTATGAAGTTACCCCCCAACCAGTAAAAATTACGATAAAGTGATTTCAGCTTTGAAAAAGCGTTTTGGTGAAGACGAGCTGTTAGTGGAAGTCCATATGTGTGATCTTCTAGAGTTAGCGTTGAGAGAATTAAAGAAGTCCCATGAAAAGATACCGCTCTCCAAAATCTACGCTAAACCCGAATCTCAGTTACGTGCACTCGAATCGCTCGGAGTTACTACGGATAAGTGCGCAAAAATTTGGTATCCTTCGGTTGAGTTATCACTCCCGGAAGAACTGCTTCGTGCTTGGCAAAGGCACATCCCTATAGATACAGGTACGGGTGACGCGACCGTGAAGAAGGATCAGTTGGTAAATCTAATGGAATTTCCACGGGTTGAGTTGGATAATGAAGAGAGGATTTCCATGGCTCTGGGTGGTTTTAATGTCTCACCTCAAGGGCCGAAAATGAAAGCTGATAAGTTATCTCAGAAAAAGAATAAATTTTATTCTAATGGGGATATTCCGACAGATACTGGACTCGTCTCTTTGAAGGAAAATGTATCAGCTTGTACACTCTGTTCTAATAATCGTGAGAGCTCTCATTGTGAGCTAGCCAGAAAAATGACACATGAAGAGTGCCAGAAACTCGTGAAAAACAAAAATGGGTTTTTCAACGGTCTGAAAGTAGAACATCAGTATAGAAAATGCAGATACAATCAGGAGTGCACTTGGTGCGTTAAGAAACACATACTGATTATGTGCCGGGGGTCGCAGACTAAACAAGTGACTAGTGGAAGATCGACCTTCGAGGAAGCCGAGCAGAGTGTGCAGCGGACGAGTCTCACTACTATTCTGAAGAATCCGGATGTGTTTTTACAGACATTGCAAGTGAAATTGCGCAATAAGAGAAATGGGTATGTCGTGAGGGTGGCCTTGGGCTCTTGTTCTCAGAGGTCATACATTTTGACATCAGGTGTCAACCAAATGGGCTACAAGTAAATTGGACAACATCAAATGATTCATATGTCGTTTGGAGGCAGCGGTAACATCGCGTAACTTCCACCTTCTTTCGTACACGACATGACACCCAACCCAACTTCAGGTGACCTGCTAGTACCAATTCCGTCGCCAGCTCCTCGGTCAGCTCCACAAAAGCCTTCATAGTTCCCCTGACGGCCCTCTTCGTGAGACTGACCCTTATCTCTCCTGCTGCCTGCTCAACAAACAGTTTTCTAACGGCAGCTTCGACTTCCTCACCGTTCGTGGTGGTGTCAAGGTCAAAGACCTCGGCTTCCTGGTGCGGGACAAGCTCATGCACACTACTTTCCACATTTAAAACCTCCCGGATAGCAAATGACAGTTTTGCCCTGTCAGGATCCAGCTTCTGCTTGAGGTCCTTTAGGACATCAGCGTAACTCGAACCCTCGGCTGGTTTCACTAAAACCGCCTCGGGTCGAGCTCGCCTCTGCTTGGTCTTCTTTTTGCGTGTTCTGGGTGCAAGTGTAGGCACCCCTCCCTCATCGCTTTTGGGAGTTGAGGTCGTTGCTGGAGCAAAACGGGTCCTCAACTTCTTCTTCCTTGACAACGAAGTGCTTGCCTCAACGGGGCTCAGAGTGGGCGCCCTGACTCTCTTCCCATAATGGGTTGAGGGAGTTTCCACTGCATCGAACTCGGTCTGTAGGCCCCTACTGACCACTACACCGCGCCCTGCCTCCTTCTTAACTTCCCGAACTGTCTCGCCTATCGTATATTGGTAGCTGCCTTTCAGGAGCCCATAGCTAGAGTCCGTCGTTTCCATCCCCATCCTCATACGACGCAGTACATCCTTTGCGTCGTGAATTCCATTCCTCACTGGGAGAAACATGTTTTTTTTTGAAGTACTCAAGTCGTCAAGTACTCCAATTACTCCCTCCATCTCCTTTATGAGCGTTTTTATATCTTCTCTACGGGTATCAAAGAAGTCCTAAAAAGTCCGGATCATTGATCTGCTCTCCAGATCCCCTTCTTCCGTGGCGTTCAGAAGACCACCCAGGTCCTTGCACACACTTTGGTCTAAGTTTCTTTGGTTCCCCCCAAAATCCGTGGAACCAGCACCGGCCACCGGGGCTTGCACCCGATCGGAACCGGCGGGGAGATTATTACTCTCTTCATCATCGGTTTCTTATTCGGGGTTTCTTCCCCTAGCTGGTTTTTTGTCCGCCCGAGGTATTTAATTTTCCCGGTACCGGTTCCATAATTTCTCTGTATTTCTGAATCTCTCAAAATCCCTTGAATACTCTAAAATACTGGAATATTCGAAATTCCCTAAATTCTCTGTAATCCTCTAATTTTCTGAATTCTCTCAATTCTCTGAATACCATAAATACTCTGAATTTCATGAATTCTCTGAATTCCATGAGTTCTCTAAAATCCATGCATTCTCTGAATCATTCATATGAATTCTCTGAATTCTATAAATCTTCTGAATTCCATGAATTTTCTGAATTTCATGAATTCTTTGAATCCCATGCATTTTCTGAATTCCATGAATTCTCTGAATTCCATGAAGTTCGAGAATTTTCTGCATTCCGAAAATTCTCTGAATTCCATGTATTCCATGTATGTATACCATTAAGCCATTTCCCTTTCAGGGTAGGCGTGACACTACCCGATTCGGGTAGTGTTTCAAGGTGGATAGTTTCTTGTAGTAAATAACTACAAGCGTGGGCTCACAACACCCGCGATGTGCCAACAGTACTCAGTTTTCTCGAATGGTCACCCATCCAAGTACTAACCGCGCCCAACGCTGCTTAACTTCAGTGATCTGACGAGAACTGGTTTTTTCAGCGTGGTATGGCTGAATGAATGAATTCCATGAAATATCTGAATTCCATGAAATCTCCGAATTCCATGAATTCTATGAATTTTTTCATTTTTCTGAATTTCCTGAATTCTCTGAGTTTCTTGACTTGTTCGAATTCTCTGAATTCGTCCCATTCTCTGAATTCTTGCAATTATCTGAATTTCTCCAATTCTCGTACTTTCTTGAATTCCATTAATGCTCTGAATTTCATGAATTCTCTGAATTTCATGAGTTCTCTGAATTCCATGAATTCTCGGAATTCCATAAATTCTCTGAATTCTCTAAATTCCACGAATTCTCTGAATTCCATGACTCTCTGAATTTCATAAATATCCTAAATTCAATGAATTTCTTTAATACCATGAATTCGTTGAATTTCGTGAATTCTCTGAATCTCATGAATTCTCTGAAATCCATGCATTCTCTGAATCCCATGAATTCTCTGAATTCCATGAATTTTCTGAATTCCATGAATTTTCTGAATTTCATGAATTCTCTGAATTCCATGAATTTCAAGAATTTTCTGCATTCCAAGAATTCTCTGAATTCCAAGAATTCTCTGAATTCCATGAATTCTCTGAATTCCATGAAATCTCTGAAATCCATGCATTCTCTGAATTCCATGCATTCTCTGAATCCCATAAATTCTCTGAATTCCATGAATTTTCTGAATTCCATGAAATCTCTGAATTCCATGAATTTTCTGAATTCCAAGAATTTTCTGCATTCCAAGAATCCTCTGAATTCCACGAATTCTTTGAATTCTCTTAATTCCATGAATTCCTTAAATTTCATCAATTATCCGAAGTACATGAATTTTCGGAATTCCATGAATCCTCTGAAATCCGTGAATTCTCCGAATTCTATAAATTCTTTCAATTCAATTAATTCAATGAATTATTTTAATTCACTGAATACCCTGAACTCCAGGTATTTCATGAATTTCCTGAATTGCATTAATGCCCTTAATTACGGCCATACCACGCTGAAAAACCCAGTTCTCGTCAGATCACTGAAGTTAAGCAGCGTTGGACGCGGTTAGTACTTGGATGGGTGACCATTCAAGAATACTGACATGAGTGCTGTTGGCACATCGTGGGTGTGGTGAGCCCACACTTGTAGTTATTGATAACTACAAGAAAAACCTAGAAACACTACCCGAATCGGGTAGTGTCACGCCTACCCTGAAAGGGAAATGGTTTAATGGTATATATATATATATATATATA
>CAKNYM010030055.1:583-12283 GCA_932195095.1 Andricus curvator | reverse complement strand
TATTTCTAGAAGGGTAAACAGTTTGCTTTTTCTGAAAATTGTACGCCAAATAAATAATAATATCTTTTGTGTTTGCTTTACCGACATATTCTGTAAATCGCGAAATTACCAACCCGACGTTGCAAGCGGTTGGTTTGTGAATGCGCCTTTATGTTGTCCTTTTCAAGTGCGCTCTAAACGAAGCCTTTTGGGTCTCTGCAGGTATCTATTGGAGCTCAAGTTCGAAAGGATACCAACTTTTATTTGAGCCGCAACATTAGTGAACCCCCAGTTTTTTCTGTGTAAGATAGGTTTGCTAGCGCTCTAATTTTTAATATTTTACAAAACTTTTTTATGCAATCGTTTTTCGGTCGTTTGTCGGTGTTTGTTGACCAACTTTCGACGTTTTTTGTTCAAAATTGAAAAAGATATTGAATTTTGAAAAATAGTCTGCACCCGACAAGCGCGCAACTGTTTCAGCGCAGGCGGTATTCGCGTACTTGTCATTGGCGCGAAAATTTAAAAAGCGAAGAATGACAAATATGTAAAAGTTTCTTATTTTTGCCTCATCAGGTTAAATATGTTTAATTGAGTATACTTGAGTAAATATACTCTTTGCAAGTGCATTTTTTGTAACGGACTATGTAACTTAAGTGCATAAATTTACCGGAGTGCTTATGATTATAATATCTTATACCCACAATACCTTTTATTCCTATTAGTATTAGTGTTTTCATGGAGTTTATGAAATACATTATGAAATAATAAATTACTATGATCTTTTGAAAAAGGAATATATATATATATATATATATATATATATATATATATATATAATTTTTAAAACCAGGTTGAACAACCACCGCAGGGCTCCACAAGGAGCAACTGCCATCTATGAAAATGACAATAGTTCCCAGTAGTACCGCGGTAAATCACACATATGGCCACGTCTCACGAGCGTGATATGGGTGGTTACAGGGTATGTCAAAATCACAATGACAGCCCGGTGAAACCCTCGTGTGTCTTGAGGACACAGAGTGACCCGATGATGACAATTATTTTGATTAATTATTTGATATGTATATAAACATGAAAATCATTACGATGATGACAATTATTTTGATTAATTATTTGATATGTATATAAACTTCCCAATGGCGATACCACGCTGAAAACACCAGTTCTCGTAAGATCACTGAAGTTAAGCATTGTTGGGCGCGGTTAGTACTTGGATGGGTGACCGTTCAGGAATAATGCGTGCTGTTGGACCGTCGTGGGTGTGGTGGGCCCACATTGGTAGTAAATATCCACCTAGAAACACTACCCTATTCGGGTAGTGAGGCAATGAACTTTCGAGTTCGAACTGCTAATCAATGTATGTATGTATATAAACTAATCTTAAGAACAGACTAATACTAAATATAATCCGAATGCAGTAATGATTTGCTTTTTTAAAAGATTATATTCATTCATTATTTTCTAATCCATTTTATGAACTTCAAGAAAACACTAATACTAATAGGAACAAAAGGTGTCTGGTATATTGACTGGTAAAAAATAGGAAACAAATTTGAAATTAACTAAGAGGTCGCCCACAAATTACGTAAAGTCTCCGCCCTACTTGCTTATATTATTTTACTATTAGTGTGGAGTCTCATGGCTCAAAGAAAGTTGTATGAAAAGAGATTTGGTCTCACTGATATTGGGATCTGAAATCATGACGTCACAGCGTCACGTGATAGGCAATATGGAGGCAACAACGGGGTCACTTTACCTCTAATACATGCGATGCGAAGGGTTTTTCATTTATTTTGTAATTATTCCGAAGAACTGGGAGTCAGTATCTGCAAAAATGGTTAGAGTAGGCATTTTAACATGGGACAAAAAAATTGTGCACGCTGGACATGTTATAAATTTTGAAAAAATATCAATTACAAGTTGATGGAATCGTCATCCAGTGTATTGTTTTCGTGAAAAATGGTTTGTTTTTATTATTTAAGGAGAGGGTTGAACATGGCTAGGTAGTCGTACTTTAGAAACTGAATTTAAAATATATTCTAAAGGAATATGAATTACGTTTTTTGTATGAAAATGTCAGACCCTCTCATAACGTACAAAAAAGTGGCTTCCATCTAGTTTTTACGATAAATACGTTGGACACCTATCTTTGAAAAGTGGACAATTTTCTATTTGTAAGTGCGTTTTAGTACACAATTCACATAAAAATACCTTAATTAAGTAGAAAATGAGATTTTACTTAAAATAATATAAATGAGTGATATACGGAACATAACGTAATCTTAGGTTATGTGTTCAATAATAACGACGATAATAATTCATCATTTGTATAGCAATTGGGTACAATTGCTTATTTTAATTTGTTCCTCACATGTGTTATTATATTAAAGTAAAAGAAAATAGTAGCATCCAGTTAGAAAATCATTATCTTTTAAAGATATGATACCTGTAATGAAGACAAGAAGGCAAAAACGCTTTTTTTCAACTTTATGAGACACAAATACACGAATCCAAACTTGTCTTCTGGTGCTACTTAAATTTCTTATTGATTATATTGCTTTAAACTGAACGAAATATTAATATAATAATTATTATTATTATAAAATTTAAATGGATTATAGCAAAACCTGAAATTCGACCCCGTTATTTTAGTACTACATTTGGCCTCCAGTTAGCGTATTGTTGTATTTCAGATCCCAATATATGTTCATCCCACTGCTGAATTCGATCGGATCTCTCTTCCTACCATGTAAGATAGACAACGAAGTGCGTTCGAGTTCAAAACGGTGGTTTCGAAATCTCTCTTTCTATTGTATGAGGTAGACAGAGAGAATTTGATAGTTTCAAAACGATAAGTATAAAACGTCGGCGTAAAACAGAAACTCATGAGAGTGAAAGTGACAAATAGATCTGTCTGTCTCTATTACTCTCATGAGTTTCTGCTTTACGCCGAAGTTTTCTGCCCACATGGGACGGCACCTAGCCTTGCTGTTCGAACACCATAAAACTCTTTGATGTTGTTGCAACTCTAAGAAAGATGAAAAGTCTGCTGTTAAGCATCCAAACTCGGTATTTACTATTTTTTAAATTAAAAATATTTCTTTAAAGTATACATTATAATAAGTAGGCATGCAAAATAGTTTTAGAAAAAAATACAATAAATTTTAAGAAAATTTAATAAATCCTGCTCCCATGTACCGAAAAGAGCGGTTCTATTTTAAATCAATAAATACTATCAATAGTAGTACACGCAGAAACTATTGGTTTTACAATTTGGCATTATAATATTGATCTTTATAAGAGTTCGATGGCAATCTAGGATATAGCCGAGAAAATAGTATTATTGCCACAGCGATACGAAGAAATACTTTTTCTATATCAATTATAAATATACTACAAACTTAATAATTGCCATTTAGAGTTAGAAAGATTAATATTTTTGATAGCAGATTGAAGTTAACAAAAAGTGATATTCACAAATTAAATAAGAAAACCGTATTTGCAATAACTAGCACTTTAAATAACATAAGTTGCAAAATAGGTGAGAAAAATGACAATTTTCAATGGGAAGGTGCAATGAGAGGAAAAACATTTGAATGTAGTACTTTGCGAAAATTCCCACTTAAATTAGGAAATTCAGTGTTGAATGACGTCATAGGCGTCGAGGTTTATGAGGATGACAAAATTCCTAAATCTCATAATTCGTTTTATCACAGGAAAATATCTCCGTTCTGCTTGCTGCCCCGTAGACCCGCGTTCGATTCCCGCCAGCGCTGATTTCTTCTAATATGATTTTTTTTCTTTCAGCTTAGAATGAAAAATGAATATCTAATTGTATGTTTAATCTATAAAATTTATAATGGATGCAACTGTAATATATACGTTTACAAAACAGTGAATGCGAATTTATTTTTATTTTGCTCTTTCAACCATGACAGGTTTTCCTATTTTCTTTGAGAAAAATTAGAAATACGTAGAATTAAAATAGGAACAACTTTCTTTTCGTATAAGTACAATTATTTAATCATTTATTATTATATTCCAATAAACTTAGTAACTTCACAGTTTAATATTCACAATAGTAATTCTTTAAATAGTGACGCTATGTCTTGGCTTGCTATTGTCTTGTTGTAAAAATAAATATTATAATATCAAATTTTACAACAGAAAGTTTCTCCGTGAACAGATAAATATTCTAGAAAGTTTCTTACTTTTAAAAAGTTAATTCAATTGAATGTAAGAAATAGCTAATTTTTAAAAATAATTTATTAATAATGTAATATTACAAGTGCATATTTTATCATTTTAAATAGACTCGCGCTTTTCAGTAAATGCGCAGTTGAAAAAGTGGCGGTCCGTTACCTTCACTGTGATAAAAGCGTTTTCCTTTTAGAGATGGAAATTAAAAATATATTGCAAATTTTAAATCATTAAACTAATTGTTTTTAAGTACCTAGGGCATAGGTAAATGATACAACCTTACAAAAATATTGAAATATTTATTTATATTTATTTGAATGAATTTTATTTTCCTGTCGATAAAATTTGATAGAATGAACTATGAAGTATTATTTACTTATTAGAAAGTTAATATTAAATACTATTTTAAAGGAAATTAAAAAGAATGGAAACAGAAATACAAAATTCAAATGCAGCGCTATAGCGGACGAATTTCCGAATCAAAAAAACTAATAGTATGAACATAGATTTTATTGAGCCAAAAATCAAAGTCTTTGTTCATAAAACCTTTTTTTAAGCCGCTGCTTCAAATGTTACCAAACATTTCTGGAATCATCGCATTTCCTCATTTGCAACTTTAACCTAAAGAGAAAGCAAAAACAAAACTCTAAATAACTATTGTTAAATAAACAATTTGGACCTGAAATAGTTTCTTCTAAAATTCGCATTTAATTCTCTTTGAAATTAGTTACAATCAAAAATGGGAATATTTCCTTCTATTTTATTAATATTTTTTAACAAGACTAATTTTCAAACTTGAGACAACTACTGTACACCCTTAAAAGATTCCGTTACGAAAAAATAAAATAAAAAATATATGTAGTCTAAAATAAAATAAAGAACTCAGTCTTCTTCCACTGAAAAAGAAACTTGTATTTCTATAGGTATAAGATAATACGCATTAGTTAACCTTCTTCAAAAATAAAAACAAAATTGTCAGTTACAAATCTACAGCGTACAATATAAAGCGAAATATTCAATATCATTGAGGCAAATTCGGTTTCGCATTCAATCGCATTCTATAGCATTAAAACATATTAGAACGCTCGCATTAAAAAGTATTGTGCTTCCGTCCCAATCCGAGGTTGTCGCAAAGCAGATTTCCACAGAATATCCCGTGAATGCAAAGCAATCCTTTTTAATCTGACGTTTTTTTCAGGGATTACTCTTTCATTTTTATGTATATAACGTTACTAGGTGTTATTTCTTTTTTCAGGTTGAATGCTGGTACTTCTTTCTCCAAATCGTTGTATAACTCCCAACGGTCATTAATTCTTTTGGATGCCTTTATGTAGTGCTCTCCTTCAGTATAGATGAGAACTCCTGCTAGTCTGAAAAAATTATATATTTAGTAACATACATTTGATTTCTCAATGGAATTTAGACAAAAAAATCCTCAGTCCACTGAGAAATTGATTAAGCATAGGATGACCAGATAGATTGATCGGAAAATCAGGACATTATCCCACTTCTCACTACCTTCAAACTCTAATGTCCTCCACCCCTAATATCATTCAACCTAGGCGCGTTATTTAGAAAACAAGGTTGCTACAAAATACCAATTTCTGAATTCCCTGATTTTTCCCTTGCCAATTTTTCATTTTCCCTGACCTTTATAAATTTTTCTTTTAGGTTAAATTTTCAACCAAAGAAATTAATGTTCAACAAGAAGATAAATTTTCAACCAATAAGATTAATTTTCTATCAAAAAAGTTACATTTTTAAGAAAATACGTACATTTTCAACGAAGTAGTTCAAATTTTAACCAAAGAAATGAATCTTCAACTAAAATTAGGAATGTTTAACAACAACAAAAAATGAATTTTTAACTAAGAAGATTCACTTTCTCTCGGTCTGGGATTGCTTATTCAGATATTGCAAAATAAAGTACACATTTTATTTATCATGATTACTTTAATATTTGTTCCTTATTTTGCATTACATTTTATTCTTAACTACATTTTATTAAACTACATTATTAACTACATTGGTATTAAACCAGACGTAAAAAGGTTCTAAGAAAATGTATAAATATAATTTAGGCGAAAAATTTTGTTAATTTGTCGTTTTCCCAAAAAGTTCGTTTTTTATTTCTAATGTATTCTTATAACAAATTTTTATATCTTTTTTGTTTGAAATACTTTTGTCTATTCATTTTTTTTGTCTTTCGTGTCATTTTTCCAACAATTTAACAACAAATCTATTAACTTCTCTGATGAGAATGTAAAAATCTGTTCGTTTTTTTAAACAAACCACAAAATTCAAATACGCATAACTTCTTAGAAAATTTGTTTTTTTGCAAATCGGAAAAATATATATCGCCTAATTTCCTCTGAAAAACAGCATATTTTTCAGCTGAGAGATTCTGCGATTTCAAGTGTCTGATTTGAAATGGATTCGGTCTCCTATTTAATTCACACATTTTTTCGGAAAAAATTCTTAACGCCGGTATAAATACGAGAAGAATTTTTCCGGACACTTGAAAACTTTCTAGTGATAAAAATGTTCTGGGAATAAAATCGCCAAGGACGAGGAATCGATATTGGAAAGGCAGCGGAATTTTTAAAATTTTGATTTTGGCATTAAAAAAAATTATCCTTATAACGTGTGGTTTAAAATTTGTTCGAACATGTCTAGCTTTTCTTATCATAAAAATGCACTAGAAAAAAATTGACAAAACTCAGGACACTATATTGCAAATATATCTAATTTTTTTAATTTGCTGTAATTTCAGTTTCGATTCCTGGGTCTTGGCGATTACTTTTTTAGTGCATTTTGGTCACGGGAAAGTTTTCTAGTGCCCGAAAAAAATCTTCTTCTAATTATACATAATATACATTATATATAATAAATAAAAATTATCTCAGGAAATGGTTGCTTAAAATCCACACAAAAATAGTAGGACTTTTTTAACCTCCAGGAGTGTAACAAAAAATTTTAACTTAATACCAAATTTGAAAACTCTGTAAACCAGAAATATTTTAAACCTTTTTTTCGAGCGCGGGTAACCAATCTGCTTATGTATCGATTCCAAATTAATTATACTTTTCTAGGATTGTAATACGTTTCTTCTTCTTGGACTTGGAAAAAGCACTATTCGTACCGAAATTTCTGAACAAACAGCCAAATGCTATTGGCACACGTAGACACTGCTTTTTTAAATTCATTTTTTCGGGTGAAAGGATACATTTTCTTTACATATTCGCATATTCCTAATATTTATCGATAAAAAGTAGCGTATATTGCTCGAAGTCGTTTAAAACAGAATTTCGAAAAATATGTCCTTATTTAAAATTTAAAAAAGTTATATTCACTTACCTTGAAGTTTATATTTTAGTTCCTAATTGATCATACAGACTTCTGCTGAAACAGGAAAACTGCACCATTGCACTCTCTTCTTTTTGTATTGCCTCTTGAAGGATTTCAAATACACCACCTCACGCGAAATTCAAGACACAATTAGGAGGAACAGTTTTGAGATGAGGAGCTTCCTGTTTGACCATGTCGGCGATCATCCCCCACCCTGATTGATCCTTCTCGCCAAGAAACACTTTTCATTACATACACTTGCCCAAATACAGAATTTGCATACATTTTTGAAATATGTTTTATTTGAAAGTGTATGATCTAAATATCAGGTATCACAACAGAAATAGAGCTTAAAAAGGGGGAAATAAGGAAAAATTGGCATGTACAAATGATAATTTAGAAATTGTGGAATTTAAAACGTCTAGAAATTGTCTAATATTACAAAATAAAAACTAATTTCGAACGCTTATTATTTGAAAATGTCTCAGCACTAAAAACAGTATCTATTTGAAAATTTTTTAATGTACAAAGTGAAACTAAAAGACTTACATATGAATGTATTCAAATTAAACCTTGAGGGCATAAAACAATTTTAAATAAAAAATTGTTGTAATTTTAAAATAAGAAAGACCATTTTTGGTTTTATTTTGATCTCAAAGAAAATTTTAGGTTTTTTCATTTAAGGAAAATAAGAGAAAGAGGTTTGTTTACAATTAGGTAAATCTTTGCACTAATTAAATATTTTGTTATTTGACATTTTTCTATTGAACACAGTTTTAAGAAGTTCTAAGATTTGTTAACTTTTCAAAAACGACAAAAAACCAGCTTTTAGTAGATACATTTTAAGTGCAGTTTTTAGTAGATATCAAAATACTTCTTTTACATTCTCATTCTAATGAGAAGGCATTAGTTTTATGTAAAATTTGGCTTTGTCGGGTTTCATCAAATCTCCACGTTTTACGAAGGTGTCTGTCTGTAGTCTGTAGTATCGTGTAGGCACGATAACTTTCGTAAGATTGATCAGATTGGATTGTGCTTTGGCACACTTTTTCAAGGTCTACAAAGGAAGAACGAGTTCGTTAACCAGTTATATTGGATGAAAATTCAAAAAGTGAGCTCATTTTGAAAATGTTTGAGACCACTTTTTTTAAAGATTTGAACATTCTTTGTACGGTTATTAGTAGTACTCAAAAAGAAAAACAAAATATCCTAATGACTTTTTCTGATGAAAAACAAATTACCGGAGTTATAGCATTTTCAATATTCCAAAAAACAAACGAAAATGAACATTTTAAGCCAAAAAACGAACGATATGAAAAAAAGTCAGGAGGAGAAAAACATTTAATGCTCGAGTTATGGACGTAAATTCGCGTATTTTTTGCGGTAAGTTCAAATCGAAATTCTATTATTTCCATTTAAATATTGATAATAATATTTATTGACGTCAATTAATTAAAATATTATGTTAAATTCTAATATTATTATCAGTTATTAATGACTGAATGAAATTTCTGAAACAAATTTTAAATATTAGTTTTAATTATGAAACAAACGGTACGAGAATTATGTAAGAAATTATATATCGATTAAAAAGGAATTATTATTAAAATTCTGTAGTTCTATAGTCCTTATATAGTTTTATATTCAATTCTTGTATTTTTGTTTTTTAATTTATATCAACTTTTTTTTAATTAAAAAATTTAATTTATTATTAATTAATAATGATGTTACAACAGTAACATAATATTTAACCTTAATAATAACATTAAATGTTAATATCATTACTTGATATAAAACTTCGATCTGAATAACTTCCCGCTATACATCGAAGCGAAGTTTCGTCCAAAATTTGCCGAAACTGTTCTATTTCGCCTTTTTTGGTACATACGTAGGTAAGGTGGGGGTATCTGTAATAGATTATGTAGTTATGAATATGCACGGGTGGGAGGAGATGGAGAGATTCGCAGTGGAAGGGAGGGTAGAATCAGACCATCAGCCATTAGGGTTGTGGATAAGGGGTGAGAACGGCGGAAGGCAAGGTGGTGAAGAAGTGTCGACAAGAGAGAGGGTTAGCTGGACGAGGTAGGCGATAGAGAAGTATAAGGAGCAGTTAGGGAAGGTACGCTTCGAAGGGGAGACGGTGGAAGAGATATGGGAGGATTTAAAAGAGAAAGTAAAAGGGTGCGTGCAAAAGAAGGTATTTAAAAAGAAGAAGAAAGGAATGGTGAAGCCGTGGTGGGATAGGGAATGTAAAAAGATGAAAAGGAAGGTGAAGAGGAAGTATAAGAAGTGGAAAGAGGGTACTGCGAAAAGGGAGGAGTACGTAGAAATGAGGAAGGGGTTTAGATTGATGTGTAAGAAGAAAGAACAGGAAAAGGAGAAAGAGCTGGAGGAGGAGTTAGGAAATGTTAAGACAGAGGGGGACGTCTGGAAGATAATAAATAGGTTTAGGAAGCGTAGAGTAGGGATTAGCGAGAAGATAGGGAGTGATGAGTGGAGGGAGTTTTTTAAAGAATCATTCCAGGGCTCAGATTCAAGGAAGAGAGATGATGGGAGTAGAAGAACGAGGGAGGCAGAGATGGAGGAGTTGAATGACGAGGAGATAGAGAAACAGATAAGGAAGTTAAGAAGGTCAAAATCAGCAGGGCTGGATGGGATAGAGGACGAAGCAGGACTGTTTAGTACACAAGAGGTTATGGAGAGGCTGAAGGAGGTAGTGAAGAAAGTATGGAGGGGGAGGGATTCCCACGAGGGTGGAGAGAAGGGTTAATAGTACCTCTGTATAAGAAAGGAGATAGGGATAGGCAGGAAAATTATAGAGGAATTACGCTAATGAATACGGCGTATAAAGTATACGCGATGGTGGTGGCGGAGAGGCTGCGGAAGGATGTCGAGGGGAAAGGAATATTGCCGGAGACGCAGGCGGGCTTTAGGGCAAGTAGGAGTACTATCGACAATATCTACGTTCTGCAGCACATTGTGTATAGAGAATTAGCGAAGAAGGGGTCGAGAGTGTACGCGTTTTTTGTGGATCTAAAAGGCGCGTTTCCGTCGGTGGATAGGGGGAGGTTGTGGGAGGCGATGGAGGATAGGGGAGAGGAGAGAGGCCTGATCGAGAGGGTAAGGGAGATATATGAAGAGACCAAAGATAAGGTTAGAGGAGGACAGGGGATTTCGGAGGGATTCTGGATGGATAGGGGATTAAGACAAGGGTGTCCGCTTAGCCCAACGCTTTTTGCGATTTTAGTTGCGGATATGGAAATTAAGCTGGAGGCCGGAGTAGTAGGAGGAGTCAGGATAGGAGGGGTTAGAATTTGGTCGCTAGCGTATGCAGATGACATAGTGTTGGTGGCAAAAAGCGAGGAGGCCTTAAAAGAAATGATGAAGAGGTTGAGAAGATACCTGGATAAGAACAGGTTAGAACTGAATGCGGAAAAGTCCAAGGTTATGGTTTTCAGAAAAGGAGGTGGAAGGGGTAAGGAAGGGGAGTGGAAATGGAAGGGAAAGGCGGTGCAGGAGTTGAAAGAGTTTGTGTACCTGGGCTTCTTGTTTCGGAGGAATGGCGGAGTTAATGGTCACATAAAAGAGAGAGTGAGGAGGGCAAATGTGGTGATGAGGCAGGTGTGGGGGTTGGGAAAGAAGTTATTCGCAGATGATTATGGAAGGAGAATGAAGTTGCTTGACTCACTAGTGGTGAGTGTCCTATTGTATGGAGTAGAGGTGTGGGGGTGGAAGGAAAGCGAAGAGGTAAATAGGACACAGGAGAGGTATGTAAAGTGGACACTGGGGCTGGCAAGGAACACGCCTAATTATATTGTCAGGAGGGAGACGGGGAGAACGAGTGTAGGGATTTTAGCGGGGAGTCGGGCGTGTAAGTATGAGGAGAAATTTTTGGAAGAGGCGGGAAGTAAGCTGGTTAGGGAGTGTTGGTAGGAGAAAGAGAACAGGAGAGGGGGTGGGAAGATGGAGGTTGAAAGAGAAAGGTATTTTAGAACGAATGGACTGCAGATGGATGAAGTGAGAAGGATGCATGAGGAAGGAAGGAAGGTATATGAGTTGGTTAAGAAAAACAGCATGGAGAGAGAGAAGACAGCAGGGGAAGAGAGAATAAGAGAGACAAGGTTTAATGGGAACTATGTGTGGATTATGCCAAGG
>CAKNYM010030053.1:5125-22485 GCA_932195095.1 Andricus curvator | reverse complement strand
TTTTCAGGACAATCTCGAGCAAAGTGATCGGTTTTTCTACAGACAAACATTCAGGCGAATTTTTTGGTGGATATTTGCAATCGCGAGAGAAATGCCCACTCTGGTTGCAATTAAAGCAACGCCTTCCATCAAAACTCACTGTACGAACACAACCTCGTGCCAAATGTCCCGGTTCTCCACATTTATGACATGAAATTTCAGACGGCCTCGAACTTTCGCCTTTGCTTGATTCTTTACTGTTACCACCACCCCGTGCTCCACCTCTGCCTCTACCACGACATGCCTCACATTTCCTAGCTCGAGCGTCACTGTAAAATGGGCGGAAACGATCACGCGTATTGCTATTATAATATCCCTTATTCTTCGCCGCTTCATCGGATTTTTCATTCTGATCTCCTTTCTTTTCAACTCCCTTTCTGTGTAATCCACCCTCGAATAGACCATTTTACCTAACTATCGGAAGTTTATATGCGCATGTGCGGCTGCCATGTGCACCCCGCGTAGTATAAAATTTACGCTCATATTTTGTAAAAATGTATACAATTGTACCTTTTGTCGGAGTGAAATTAAATGAAGATGATGTATCAGGTGCGAAATCGGGCAAGTGTGAAATAGAAAAACATAATTTTGTTCAATTGAGACGGTGTTAAGTTGCCGGAAGCAACCTGATAGTGGTAAAAAAGCTGAACTTGTAAACAGGTTTGTAGTAGGTCAAGTTTCTTATATTATTAAATGTTAATTATATTTTTCTGATTACAATAAATATTGAAGGTAAAAGACAGGATTTGAGTATTGTAATGGTTTAAAAATAAAATTGATGGTGTTTTGGGAAGAAAATGGTAAAAAATTAATAGTTATTGTATAGTGTGTTGTTTCAAGGCCGAAATTTTCGGAAAATGCCAAATCTGTTACAAAAGAATATATAATTTGGAAGCATATTCATACATTTTTGAACTTCAGTCAAAAATATGAATTAAATTAAATTAGAAAATTGACAATATGCAAAAATATTGCAAATAAATAAAATTCATAATACATTAAAAACGTAATAAAAATCAAAATACACACTTCGTGCTTGCATGCAACATTATTATAGTTACTTTAATTTATTGTTATAAGTTGTTATAATATAATTTAATATATATATTTAACAATATAATTGCAGAGTAAGGGAATGCATAGAAAAAGGAAGGGACATCGATCCACAAATTGATGAAGGATCATAGTTAAGTTTAAAGGAGGCGAAATTGAGAGGTTTTATATTTCAAGTAATTATTATTACATTCTTCAAAATATTTCTTGAAGTCTTGTTTCCTTATACGACCACTTCTGTATTGTAAACAAGGTTTCGGGAAACGTATCAAATTTGAACGTATGAAAGTAGAAGAAGTTATGTTTCTTTTATGCTTTGGTACAACTATCCCTTTTACATAAGCCGTACATACAACGCATACACGCTCCCTTTCTTCCTTTTTCATTCAAATTCATTTTCACTTCGAAATTTTTTTTCGATAACTTGTCGCAATTGTTTAAAAATTACAGAAAATTGTTTTCACTGTATTCAACGAGCAAAAATGATCGCAACAACTGGGTACAACAGAAAGTCGATTGCACATGCGCAGTAAACTTTCCGATAGGTAAAATGGTCTATTCTACCTCCCATTCTGCTTGTTTTGCTATATTTATTGCTTCTTGTAACGTTCCTGGTCTTCCTACTCTTACCCTCCATACTAAATCTTGTTTTAACCCCATAATGAAGTTTCCACATGCCGTATCGCGGGCCGATTTTATCATATAACGTGCAGCTTCGGGATCATTTTTATCTTCGATCAATTAAATCAGGCTCGCAAGTACCTTACTAACTCTCGATCCGTATTTTAATACAGTTTCTCCCTCACGCTGTGCTACCGTACCAAGAGCCGTGTTCAATTGGCTCAAACTTCGGTGCTCTGTAAATGTATTTTTAAGGTGTCTAAGCAAATCCTCTAAGCTGTGAAGGTCGCGGTCCTGTAATGAATCAAACGCGTTCCCTACTACTCGAGAACGAACCATCAGAAATAAATAATATCGATCTTTTGGCGCAATTTAGTCCCTTGCAAATAAGCAATCGCTGATAAATCTGCCCACCGGCATGTTTTCCCCATCGAAACTTTTAGGTAGAAATTCAAGAGCGGCCTTGAATGGGATCGGATTTTCAGGCTCCTTTTGAGGGGGTGCAAACATCCCCGAGCTACCGCTTAATGAGGCGCCGCCGTCAGAGCTAGAAGAGCGCGGGGCGCCAGATCGTACAGGCGCGCGATAAATTGAAACAGGTCTGTTATCGATTCTATCAGTTACAACCTCTCGTCCTACTCCAACTTCTATTCTACCTTCATTATCCTCCCTTCCGAGCTCAAAATCCTCAATAGAATTTCGCTCAATTTCTTCTTCAAAATCTAAATTAAAATTAGTTCTGTTTTCTCGACCGAGGCCGCGAGTGATTCCGGTTCCGCGAGTACCGACCGACCTATATCTATTGGCAGCCCTTCTCTGGTTGCCAGAACCCGAACTTGTTCCTGCCTGTGCCTTTGCGACGTTCGCATCGCTCGTCTTTCTTGTAGTGATAACACCGCGTGCTCCACGGCCACCCTTCCCTGCTCTGCTTTCCCCACTTCGCGTACGCATTTTGAATTTGTTTTTGAATTTATTTTTCACAAAAATTTCAACAATCGATCTAAGCTACAAATTTTTGTTTCCTAAAATAATTACATTAACAACTCGCAATATTATTTTTTATCACTTTTACGAACACAAAAATCCTACCCGAGATTGGCTCGCAACAAAACAGAAAAAATATTGTGGCAAATCGACTTACTACTTGATGATTTTTTTGAATTCCAGAATTCCCAGATCCTTTTACAGGTATCCTCCGCCAGGGATGAAGTTTCTTCAGGTACTGCAACTTCCTTCTTCGTATAGGATGTCCTCAGAGCCTGCAATGGTCCAGGGGGATGATTAGCGGAACCCAACAGACCACCGACTGCGATTCCTGGTACGAGTGGACCGTACCCTCGAGCCTCCAGGTTAAAAAAACCGCCAAAAAAACCTTCTGAATTCTTGAATCTGAATTCTGTGATTTCGTCGATGGGAGCTTTGGTTCCGTCGCAGCGGTCCTTAGCTCCCCACTCTTTCATGCTTTTTCTCTTTCTTACAAATTACCTTTGCTCTCAATCTCGCTCTACATATCCCTACTCTAATTATGACTAATTCCTTTGCCGATATCGAAATACGTCTTCTCATGTGAAGAATGTTCGTGACTTCATAAGTTCAAACTTCACCGGATTTAACGATAAAGTCCAGGCACGCACATTATTTATATTATAATTCGGAGAATTGACTGCTCGGAGGTCTTAACTGTCTCTATGAAAGTCTAAAAAATTCTTTACTCGATTCATTTAAACGACTTTTTGTCGCCAGTTCGACAATTAGCATAAGATTTGTATATCCTGCTGTGAAACCTGATATCCTACGTCTAAATAATCATAATTGGGTTATTTCAAATTTCCTCTGCTTAAGCATTCGTGACTAATCTAGTATATACATTTTATTCGCGCGCAAGAAATGATTATCACTTATATCATTCTCATGCCGATTTGCCCTGAAATGTTGCTTGCCAATCTTTTTACTTTTCGCTCGAATATTTCAAATCAAAACCGCGCATTTTACAGAAGCGACGGTGCTGTTCCTAGCGGATGGAATGCAAATTTATGCGCTCGTTACAAAAGGCTGAATGGTAGCGCCGCGTCGTGGAGCCTTACTGAACCAGTGCACTCAAAGCACTGTGGCCACACATGCAAATTTTTTGTAGCTTGTGCCGTTCTTCCAATAATTCAAATTTTTTATTTTTATTGTTATCTTTTACAATTAAAACAGAAACCACAGATCCTATCAAAAAATGATTTTTACAAAACTTATACATCTTTTTTGGTTGGATAACTTATTTCCATTCTTCTGGATCTTCTGTCGTTTTTCCGAAAATTCAAGTTTCTTATTGTTTACGATTAAAACGAAAAATACACCTCCTATCAAAGAATCGATAATAATAAATTTATAGATTTTTTTGCCTTAAAAATTTTTGTAAATTCATTTTTTTTTTCGTGTCTTGCATGCTCTGACCGTTAAAAGGAATTTTTTATTATTTTTGGTGTGGTTAAAACCAGAACCATTGGTCAGAAAATTTGAATTTTCGATTTTTCAAGAAAATTCAAATAGTTCCTATGATAATCTTGTAGACCTTTCAAAAAAGTCAAAAAGCTTCTCTTGACTTTGTTATATCGTGCGTTGTTTGGCTTTTATTATCTCCTATGTTACCGCAGTCGATCATGTTTCATGCTGTCAAATTTAAAAAATTAAAATTCAATAACTCCGAGAAAATGTTTACAATCTACCTGTTAATTTTAAACATCGCCATGTTTTTTTACATTAATTGAATTATTTACTATATTTATTTGCATTTATTTGACACATTTGCGTTTTCCAATTTTTAATTTTATTTTTGAACTTCGCGCGTAAAATGCTACTAGCGATGTACTTGAAGCCGCCTTTAGCTGGCGTCACTGACAGCAACTTCGTTTTTTTATTTTTTAACGCTGAAAAATAAACTTGTTGCAATTACAACATAATCATTTAACGTAAATTTTAACGTATTATTATAATTGCAACAGTTTACATATTTATTTTGTTTCTTTTATTAGTTGTAATGCCATATTACCTTACCATGACTTTAAGATTACTTTACCGTTACGCTGCAGCGTAACGTCTGCGTTCGGCCGGTCCGCCAGGGACTATTGACTCGTAGACCGATATTTTCTGCTTTGGCGATTATCTGTAAAATAATTGGTTTCAATAAAGCACCGTCAAAACTAGCACCTTTAAAGTCATACCCTACAACTTGTTTCAAGCGTGCACCAGTTCCAGTTAAAATATAAACATTGGCATGCTTGACCTCACCCTCCATACCAGCTGGCAGAGTAATGTCACCAACGTATTCTTTAGTCTGAAGATCAAACATTTTACCTCCAACAATTGTGACTTCGTCAATACTGCAGAGCATTCTCGGTCAATATCGTTAAGAACATTTGATACTTTATGTTCCAAATACGAGAACATTGCGTCCGAAATCCCAGGTCTAAATTTTATGTGCTCGATTCGCCTGCTGAGTGTTCGGCGGGATGGCAGGGGAAATCCTTGTCTGAGTAGTTCATCATAACCCGTATTGCCACATGTGAATTTTAAACGCAATGCTCTTTTCATTGTTGCATTAGACCATTTCTTGGGTTTTGGCTTTCCTTCGGTTCTCTGCTGCATAACTAAATTTCGAATTTGATCCTTAGTAAATAAAGAAACAAACGTAAACGCTTTTATACATAGCATGTCCATCTCTTTCCAATTTCCTTTTTTCATTTATAGCCTTCTGCAGTCTGATTTTTAAATCTTTGATTTGTTGTTCTTGCTTCTGTAGTAGATCTGTTAGATTATCATTAAAGACTCCATCCAATGAATTTTTTGTAACCTTTTCTTCCGTAGTTACATTCGTTGGACTTGCATGTGGCTCAAATGAATTTTCTTCCATTGGTTCATTCGTCGTCACATTCGGTGGATTTTCATGTGGCTCAAATTAAGTCTGGTTCTGTCAAATACAAAATGTACAATTAGATAATATAATTACATAATAATAATAGATAGTATTTATAGTTATTGTTGAAGTTAATATCAATAATGTAAGCAATTTTTTGAACAGTAGATTTCCTTAAATAATATTAAAAAAAGGAAATTAATTTGTAAATGGAAATTTCGGTTACAAAGTTAAAAATGTTATTTTATGGAAGCAACAGTTTGAAAGAATGTGCAAATTTTTACGCCTTAATATTTTTCATCTCTCATTACGTACAGTAGCTACACAAAAAAGTACAAAGTAAGAAAACAATTTTAATAATCTTGCTTCAGTAGTTTAGATCGTGATTCGTTTTCTTTTTAATTTTCTTAAAGGCATTATTATATTCTTATATTTTATTTACATTATATTATATGTTTACCTTTTGATTTACTGATAAATTTGAATCAGTGGCAGGCGCAGGAGCTGCAGAAATTGTAGCCGTTTCAAGAACTAATTCACTTGGGATATTAGTCAAAATCTGCTCCTGTGAAAAATTTAACTTTAAAATCAATTTTTTGTGCCTACTTTTCTGTTTATGAGAACTTAAGGAAATAAAACTGAATGAAAAGTATTTAACAAAAATATTCACGAGAACATTACCATTTCTTCAGGATTCACTATTAAAACGTGGGAAGGAGCAACTGTACTGTCGGATGATGTACTCATGCTGGAACAAACTTGGGTGTCAAATGTTGCCAGTCTTATCTGTTTCTAAAAAAAATTAGAACGTCTTAAAATGTTAAAAAACTAGTGTTAACTACTATACTAGGTGTAGGGTGTCGTAAAAGCATTTTCTCTCTAAAGTTTTTAATATATAATTGGACACATTTTGATTATATATCAACAACAAATTTTAAATAATCAATAAATTAATGAACTTGAAGATGTATTTTATCATAATCATAATCAAATGGAAAATTAAACAATCTTCAACTTATTTGTAAATAATCGTTCAGAAAAATCTCATTAAAACACACTTAATTCATTTTTTTGTAAGTTGATACACATACTCTTTTCTCTGATCTCAGAAAAATAGTGCCACTTTTTGTTTTCCTAACTGGCGGACTAGGAAATAACGTTGGAACTGCGTCTTTTTTTAGCCTCCTTTTATTATTGACAGTTTCCCACATGTCTCCGTCAAAATGTACCAGCAATAATAAAAAAATAAGATACATTTCTGACTTTTATTACATTATTTATTGAAAATTAAAATCTTACCTCACAAACAGATGATTTCGAGTGAGGTATCCAATCATCTCGATTAATATTCTCCATCCATAATTGCTTAAGCTTAGGTCAATTTGGGATTTGTCTTAAGCAAAAACCTTGGCCAGAACTATTACGGTAGCAGAGAATGCAACAGGAGACCATTATTTTTTCATTGAAAAAGTATATTTTCACGATCAACACTGCATGAAAATATTTGACACATAACCTTTTCTTAAAGTTCTGCTTCTTCTTTGTTTTTGGCTTTTAAATTTAAATTTTAAATGTGTCGCGCTTCGTTACGTATTTCCGATTCCGGTTTCGCGTCGGCTAGTGGAAGGGGTAACGTGACACAACTCTCCCTAGAAGAACTCTAGGTCTAGCGTCTAGCCAACGTGAGGCTGGGGCCCTATTCTTGAAATCGTGCGACAAATATCACATGCGAGAATTCTCGCATGATCAGATTCGTATGCGAGTTTAAAATACTATTCTTGAGTACCGTTCGAGATGAGTATACGAGAATGATCGCATGCGACATACAAGCAGTGTTGCCGCATTTCGAAAAAGCTTCATAGCCAATAGAGAGCAAGTTTGAAAGGTAAAAGAAACAAAATTCGCATGCGCTACATACGAATCGGGGAATTGGAACGTACTGTGTTTGTTTGTGCAATTTTGAAGAATAATGGTGGACTCCCATGGCAGATGAAAGCAGTGGATGAAAGCGGAAACTCATGAGAGTGAAAGAGACGGATAGATTTATTTGTCTCTTTCACTCTCATGAGTTTCTGCTTTCATCTGCCACGGGAGTCCACCATTATGGTGCTTTCACACTTTCACATCTCTGCCTGCCCCAGGAGGGCAGGCACAAAGATATTATAAGCCTAGATGCGGCACGGGGTGTCAGAGTGGGGGAACTATATATATAGGACATCACATTTTCTGCCATATCGAGGTGCTGCCCTCACCGTACTACGAAGTCGAGCGCTGGATTTCTCGTTTTTCGTAAAATATGACGGTAAAGCAGTAGAAAGATTTTGTAAGGTTAGAAAAGTTTGACATGTATCGCTACAGAAACACCGCACTTCCGAATATAATAATTATTAGTGCAATGTCTAGGCACACCGAAAATACATATTTGGAATAAATAATGAAAAATTAATAATGGCAGAAGCACTAATATGATGGTAATAAATAAACTGAATTTTGAGAGTAATAATACCCTCAAAAAGATAATTATGTTTATATATTTTTTAAATATTATAATTTCTAATACGTTCATGTTTCTATAAATAATAGATAAGATTTTTTAAATTATAATTTTTTGTACTTTGAAGTTTAATTTTCATTACTAGACTGAACCGAAATTTGAGTGCATTCAAGAATGTATAGAATTTTTGCAAATCTGAAGCTTCAGACAGGTTTTTTGTACATAGTCTTTCCAAAAAATTACAAAAAGCGTTCTCGAAAATCGTTTTTTTAATTTAAAAAGAAAAACTAAGAAGAAATTTCAAGATAAATCAGGGCTGAAAAAACTTTTCTTTGATAAATATTTTTTTAAATTAAAATAATCAAATATTTATACGAGAGAACAAACTTTTTTTAGTTTTAAAGTTAAAAAAAAAATTGTTTAAATTCGAAATGACAATAATTGAAAAAAATATATATTTCTGGATAAAAAATTTTGGTTGAAAATGTACATAGTATTTTTTTTAAATACTACAAAAATGTTCTCAAAAATCGAATTTTTAATTTTTTTTAAACTTCGAGATAAATTAGTGCTGATTTGAATCCTGCAAAGTTTGTTTGGAAAATGTTATTAGGTTCGAAGAAATTTTAGGGAGAAATTAATTTTCTGTTTGAGGCGCACGTGTTTTTACATTAATTTGTTTATACGATTTTTATTTTAACTTCAAACAATAATTCAATAAAAATTTAAATATTAAACAAAAATTTCTTTGAAAGAAAAATATTTTATTATCGTATTTTTAATAAATAAATAATATTTAATAAGAAACAATTTTTTTAATTATTAAAATTCTACAATTTTATAATTAAGGAATATTCTAGTTCGGATATTTTATAATTAGGCAATTTTATGTCGGGAATTTTTAAATTCGATAATATTATAAACTCTTCAGCAATTTTATCGTTTTTGGAATTTTATTATACGGTAATTTTACTTGTCAGAATTTGAAATTTTCTATTTCGTAGAATTATTTTTTTCACTTGTGGTTTTATAATTTTTACAAGCATGCGTGGAATTTTTAAGTATGAAAATACACTAGAGAAAAAATTGACAATTACATACAATTTGGCATTACATACTACTGTATTTATTTTTTTTTTAATTTAGTATACAAGCATTTTCAAATCACAAGTTCTTATTTATCTTATCTCATTAAATACCAAAATTAAAAATTAAAAAATTCACTGTATATCCAATTTTGATTCCTGGGTACTGGCGATTTTTTTTCTAGTGCATTTTGGTCACTGGAAAACGAGGGTGAATTAAATACGAATTATCTCTTAGAAAATAACTGTTTAAAACCCGAAAAAAATGGATACTTTTTTTACCTCTGGGTATTTAAAAAAGTTTTAACTTTAGAAAATTTAAAAACTCTGCAACCAAGAAATTTTTTAAACATTTTTTTAGCGCGAATAACCAAAGTGTATGCAAAGATATTATATATCTTTGCTGTATGTCTATCGATTCCGAAAAAAGTTCAGTTATTGGTACTGAAATTTCAGTACACACAACAACGGTTTAAATTTCCTCAATATTATGTCACTAATATATCGCTAAATTGTTCTGCAGATTTCAATTTTTATTTTTATTCTTCTCAATTTTATATTTAATATCATTTCTATTTTAATATAGTTCAATATGTTATTTGAAAGACCCGACGTTTGTCCTTATAATATCTTGTAGATTTTTCTATTAAAGAATAAATCTTATTCAAGTTTCATTGTTTAAAAATAAGTAAGATCTAGAACTTTTATTTTCAATTAAATATAAGACTGATGCTTTCAATGAAAATCGAGTGGTTTTATTTCTACAAGTCTATTTCTACTGAAAGTATTAGAGTCTTATTTAATTGAAAATAAAAATGTTAAGTCTTACTTAGTTTTAAGCAAGGAATCTTAAATAAGATTTATTCTTTAATAGCAAAATCTATAAGATATTATAAGAAGAAACGAAAAAAAAATCTTGAACTATATTAAAATAGGAATGATATTAAATAGAAAATTTACAAGAATAAGAAATTTTAATTTAATTAGAATTTAATTAAAAAACTAAACATTCAATATTTGAGGGGAGTTAACCACATGCAATTTTTATCTTCATCAGAATTCAAACCTCCAAAGAAATCCAAACAGTTTATAATTACTTCAAAGAATTCAAAGAATCCCAAAAAAATCAAAAGGAGTAGGAACTATAAACCTTATAGGGTGCATCTCAGCAACTAAGGGTTGTATACCATTAAGCCATTTCCCTTTCGGGGTAGGCGTGACACTACCCGATTCGGGTAGTGTTTCTAGGTTGATAACTTGTAGTAAATAACTACAAGTGTGGGCTCACCACACCCACGATGTGCCAACAGCACTCAGTTTTCTCGAATGGTCACCCATCCAAGTGCTAACCGCGCCCAACGCTGCTTAACTTCAGTGATCTGACAAGAACTGGTTTTTTCAGCGTGGTATGGCTGTTATGCTGGTATGGTTAGATTATGATATTACAAAAAAAAAGTGTGTCGTTGACAAGAATGTTCTTGAATGATTTTTATGTTATCATGACCCCAAAGTAAAATTGTGAAAGTCCTAGGACCCAATATTTGGCCAATTTTGAGAAAAAACATCCTTTCAAGTAGGGTACGTCTAGAATATAGTCATCCCCAAATTTCGGGACGACTAGCCAAACTCAAAACCTGGTTTTTAGACGTAAGGTTCGGGGTTGAATTCCCGCTGCGTGTAGTTTTTTCAAGTTTTTAAATATTTTTTTTAGAAAAAATATCAATATATTAGATTCCCTTCTAATAATTTTTTTAATTTATGCAAACATTAATATTTTAAATGCTTTTTTTCAATGAAAGAGTCACTTCGAAATATTGTCGTTTTTTCAAAAAAAAATCTTTTGCATCAATTAATTTATTTATTTATCAATAATTCATATTTTTATATTATTTTTTTTATTCCATTTATTATCTGATTTTGAATATGTTTGCGAAATTTAAACAAATTCATTAAATTAATAACATTCATAGAAAATAAATTTGTTTGCGAAACAAGTTCGAAAAAGCGAACTGTTTTTCATTAAAAAAAGAACATTTAAAATGTTTATTTTTGCATACTTGAATAAAAGTTTATAAGAGAATGTAATATATAAACATTTTAATAAATAATAAGTCAAATATTTGGGCCTAGGTATTTCCAAATTTTACTTTAGATCCATGATCTGTATTTACAAAAATTATGAATCCACACAGAAAACACACTACCGGGCACTCCCTTGTAAGATATATATTTTTGTAAATAATCCTAGTAGATTATATCTCAGCAGTATAACTATGTTTAAAAATGTGTATTTTAGTTTTTTTAGAACTTTATAAGTGAGAAATTGAAGTATAATTAAATGTCTCATCAGTAACATGTCCCCAAATACAAATTCGGAAACTAAAATTAATCAAAAGAATTCCAAAGAATTAAAAAGAATTCAATAATTTTTTGCGAACCGGAAATTGCCCGAGAATTTTTTTCCTCGATTATAACGGCCACCTGAATTTCTTAGCTTTCTTAAAATTATTATATTCATAGGTATTTTCCTGTAAAAATACGAGTAGTTCTACTTTTTCGTACTTGTGCGAAATTTCCGACCAAGGATTGAAAAAACTTTTAATTTGATTTGTTTCTTTGAATTAATTTTTGTGGAACTTTTGTGATAACAGAGAAAAACTATCCAATTAGGGGTTTTAAGGGTTTAAAAATGGTGATTAATTTTTTTCATAGAGTCCTCTAATAAGTAAAGGTAAAAAAATTGATAGAACCAAAAATATGTACTTCATAGAGATGAACAACTTTTATTGAAATAATTTTCTAATACCAGCAACAATCTTGAAGTCAATCAAGAAAAACATATCTTACCCGGTTTTTCGGGTTCACATTTTATACAGTTGGTTTTTAGGTAAGAAGGTGAAGAGTAGGATCACAGGGTCTTTTATTTTTTCAAATTAGTAATTTACCCTACGCCCGACAACTGATCTCGTATTAGCCCTTATGTAAAACTTACTTTTAGACATATTAAATAGGGTGATTTTTCACGAAAATAGGGTAATGATATGAAGGAATAAATTCTTTCAAATACAATTAATGTAAATACCATATTGAATGCAATATGAAACACTTTTAATTCCTAAGATTTCAAGTCGAAATATATATTGAATTTTCAACAAACAAGATTAATTTTCTTATCAGAAAGACGAATTTTCAACAAAATACATTAATTTTCTACCAAGTAGTTGAATTTTCAACTTATAAAGGGTACATTTTTAACCAAAAATGGATAAGTGCAATTTTCAGAAAAAAAAATATAATTTTGAACAAAAACACCGAATTTTCAACAAAAAAAGTTAAATTTTAAACCAAAGAGGTGAATCTTGAAAAAATATGAATTTTTAACAAACATGAATTTTCAACAAAATACATTAACTTTCAACACAAAAATATGATTTTTTTACCAAAGAATTAATTTTCTACAAAAAAGTTAAATTTTCATAAAAATAGTTTAATTTTTAACCAAATAGTTAAATTTCAACCAAAATATGAATTTTTAACAAAAAAGTTAATTTTCAACCGAATACTTTAATTTTCTTTCAAATTGTTAAATCCTTAACCAAACCAGACTGATTTTGAATCAAATAGTCACAATTTTAATAAAAAAGAATGAATTTATAACCAAAAAGATTAATTTTCGACCATAAAGACGAATTTTCAAGGAAATGCCAAAAAGGTGAATTTTCAACTTATAAAAGGATACATTTCTATCAAAAAATGGATAAGTGCAATTTTCAGATAAAACAGTAAATTTTGAACAAAAAAAAACGAATTGTCAAGAAAATAGTTACATTTTCAACCAAAGAGATAAAATTTCAACTAAAGTGGTAAATCTTAAAAAAAATGTATTTTCAATAAGAGTTCAATCCAAAAGATGACTTTTTAACCCAGAAGATTAATTTTCTAAAAATGGAATAGTTAAATCAACCAAAGTCGTTCAATTTCCAACTAAAATGATGAATTTTCCAGCAAAAAGATTATTATTATTATAAAAGATTATTGCTAAAAAAAAGACGAGGTTTCAACAAAATTGTTGAATTTTAAAGCCAAAAGGATGAATTATCTATAAAACGGTGGAATTTCCAACCCAAAAATATGATTTTTTAACAAAAAAGTTAATTTTCTACCAAAAAGTTAAATTTTCGCATTATTCGATTATTTTTACTGGTACTCAGTTGACTAATAGTCAAATCTTAATAAGTTTATGAAATATTATATATGAAAAAATCGAATAAAATAATAAATAATTATATTATACAATTATATTGTTTAATTGTAATTCATTTAATTCGTAATCAAGTACACAAATATAAAAATTTACGAATTATTGTTTACTTAATATAATAACCGTGAGGGAGGTGGTAGTGATTCTATAAAATTTAACTCTACATCTAAAAACCCTAAATCGCAAATTCTACAAGCGAGAACTCTACACAATCATATTTATTAAACAAACTAATTATTCTCAATTTTAACTCAATATGGTTATGAATCCTACGCCGTAAAATTCTATACAAAATAATACTTTAAATTTGGTGAATTTAAATAAACTCTACACAATTTAAAAAAATCTACCCAAAATATTTTAATAAATAATTCTTTGAAAATTTCAATTATTTTGTGTACAAATTTACGCTGTGTAGTTTTACCGTGTTGAGTTTACATTTAAAACATTTAATTTGTTTAATAAATATGTTTGTGCATAGAGTTTTCGCTAGTAGAATTAGCGGTATAGAATTTGCAAAAGTAGAGTTTCATTTAGTAGAATTTCTACTGACCCTTTTTCAAAAGAACAATTTTCTGCATTATTATAAAAATTGACTTCAGTCAAATAATAGAGTATTTCAAAAAATGTGAGTAATACAATCACAAGTTTATTAATTATTAGTTACTATTAAAAATTCGTCACTTGCATTATTCATGAACAGTTAATTTTAATTGCAATATAACTAATCTTTTCCATAAAAAAATGTAGCAGCTGAAAATATTCATTACGAAATAATTACATTTTAATTAATCTCAAGCGTACATATTATCTTCTACGCATTTCCTTAATGCGCAATTTATTCGAATAATTGAAAATAATAATTTACAAAATCTTTGATATACAATTTTTATTTTATATTTTCAAGTATGTACCGACTGAGTATCGGCTATTCGATGGACTTGTTCGGTGGGAGAAGAGTGCGGGGGCAAAGAAGTTGGTTGGCGCAATATGCGTGTTGAGAGGCATGGGGGGATCGGGCAATTTTCGCCGGGAGCGCCGTCTACAATTAGTTCCTCGAACTATACCCCGTGCCGCATCTAGGCTTATAATATCTTTGGGCAGGCAGAGGTGTGAAAGCACCATTACAGTTGCTTCTTGCGAAATAAAATGGAGTTATACGAATCGGGGAATTGGAACGTACTGTGTTTGTTTGTGCAATTTTGAACACAGAAAATAAAGTAAAGGGAAGTTATTATTAAAACAGTTAAAAGATTTGGTGACAAGTTATGAAAACATCAAATTTAAACTTCAAGATTGGTTTGATAAAAACTGCCTAATTGCATTGGATTAAATATTAATTTAAGTTCTTTTACATTAACAATTATTGAATCAAGTTATACTTAAATACTCAAGTTGTTTGAACATAACACGTACAACGTCAAACATAACCTTAGATTTCAGGGAAAACACTATATTATTCCTAATTACAACGAATTTTCGCATACGAATTTCCATCTCGAGTGGGTAGCACCCACTCGAGATTTTCGTGCGATAATTGTCGTATGCGACATCAAATGTCGCATGCGAGATGAACTCAAGAATACCATTATCAATCTCGCACGGCTTCTCGCATGCGAGATCTAGGGTCATCGATTCAAGAATAGGGCCCCTGAGCACAATGAGGTTCCTGATCCAAAACTAGTCATAGATGGCAGCACCGAGCCGAGTACCAGGGGTGCTATTCTTGAGTTCACTCGACGGTTTTTCGTATACGAAAATAGTCGAGTAGTATGAAATCGGTATTCTCGAGTCGTTTGTTCGGTTTCGTATACAAAAATTTTCGAATACTTTGCAACGAGTGGGTTAGAGGCATTCGAAACTGAAAGTCGTATGCGAAAGTAGTAAAATCTGTGAAAGTGGGAAGCATCATGGTGGCAGGTAGAGAAAGATATGAGGAATAACATAACCTAATAAAACTTATAGAATTCTGCTGTTATGTAATCATGACGTTACGAGACATAATTACCGTAAACGTTATTGAGCTGTTAGATGATGCAGCAAGACATGCATATAATAGAATGGGAATTCATAAACGTGATGATCCTTTTGAGTTACCTGTATAAATATTTGTATAAATATGATAAATATGTCATGCCTTGGCAAAAGTATCGGATAGGAATTCCTTCTGAACCAATCCGAATCATTCCGGAATTTGTATTCGAACCAATCCGAAAAAATTTCTACATTTCGTTGGACTCAAATCGTTTAAAAATTAATCCGACTCAATTCGTTTCAATGCGAACTCCAAAACGAACTAAAGTTTCAATCCAAATGAATCCGAAACAATCCGCACTCGGATTCATATCCACTGAATTTCCAATCCGAATGAATTCGAGTTCGGATTGAATTGGATTCATTCGGATAGATAATCTTTTTAGGTCAATCCGAGTTCGGATTCATTCGGATTGAAAATTTGGTTCGGATTGAGTCGAATTAATTTTCGACCGATTTGGATCGAACGAAATGTAGAAATTTCTTCGGCTTGGTTCGAATTAACTCAGATTGGTTCGGATACAGATTCTGGAATGATTCGGATGACTTCGGATTGGTTCGAAAGGAATTCCTATCTGATACTTTCGCCAGGGTGAAAACACAAGCTGCTCATTTCACATGTGCGATCATCACTACAAATAACTCCAAATGTTTAAATGCCTTGAACTTTAGAATGCGCGGCAAATTGATATAATTATGTTTCACGCTTACTTCTCTACTCAGCATTTGATTGGCCGATTCACTACTTTGACATATCGGCAACGTCGCACTACACTTCGCATACGACTTCGCCTTCGAAAAAACTTCGAGTGGCGTTCAAGAATACCAACCGCACTCGACAATTTTTCGTATAAGAAACTACCGCTCGAAAATTTTCGCATGCGAAAAAAAGTCGAGTGAAATCAAGAATAGCACCCCAGACCCTCTGTCAATGAGATACGAATTTCAAGAAAATAAATTTTGTTAATAAGTATAAAGTTCCATTTACACCTGGTAAACCATGAAGGAATAGTAAGGAGTAATATCCCTGTAAGTAGGCAGTGGGACGAGCGACGTCCAAGAATTCGTTAATGCTTGTCACGAATGAAAACTCGTATGCAGTGTCGTGCATATGCGCACTGGCGGTTGCCATGCCAACGATGTCAAAACGCGTTTGAAGTTTCGAACTTGTGTATTGAACGAACATAAACAAAAAAACATAACCTACATGTGCATCGAGATGTCAAAATAGAACATAGGGGAGTGGGTATAACGGGTGACTGCGAAAACAACTCTGCGCATGTGCACGACCGTGCATACGAGTTTTCATTCGTCGAAAGCATTAACGAATTCTTGGACGTCGCTTGTCCCACCTCAGCTCACCAAACACATTGAGTGATACCACTCCGTACTATTCCTTCGTGTGGTAAACATAACAAAATATATTTTTTAACGTTTTTTATCAATATTTATCATATTTATCATATAGTATTCGTAAAAGGTTGATAAATCCTTTTCTGACTGTCACATACAAAGTAAGGTTAGGTATATATATATAATTTGAAAAAAAAAGTTAAACAACCACCGCAGGGTCCCACTAAGAGCAACTGCCATCCAACAAAATGTCAATAGCCCCCAGTAGCACCGCGGTAAATCACACCTATGGCCACGTCTCACAACCGTGAGATGGGTGGTCATAGGCAACGACAAAATCACAACGACAGGCCAGCGAAACCCTCGTGTGTCTTGAGGACACGAAGCGACCCAAGGATGACAGCTTTCTGCATCCATCTCGCAAGTGCCTTGGCATATTTTTGGCACGCGGGTATGGCTTTAAGGTTACGAACCAGTGATAGTTTCGCACCTCCGAGAGCACCTATCACAAGGACAATT
>CAKNYM010030051.1:3380-19778 GCA_932195095.1 Andricus curvator | reverse complement strand
CAGGGACGACCTGCTGGAGTGCTATGATACCAGTATGGCCCCTGAACAAAAAGGTTAAATGGCGCGACTGCATGCTCTGTGGTGCGAGAAACACCCAGAGTTCTCGGATTTTTCGCAAAAACGTCTGCGAAACCGTGCCGAGGACCTCCGGAAAAAGGTTTATATAAGCCGAGCTCCTACTCGACCACAGCCAGAACAAGCCGGCAACAGAGTAAGAGAGGCGACACTGAGACCAACCTCGAACAGGCATCCAACAGAGGAAGAACGATGCTTCAAGACCCGGAGAAACATCAACATTCAGGTTTCTCCGAAGCCCAAAGATCTGACTGAACTGGATGATGAGCTACGTGGAGATTTTTGCGAAGAATCCGACCGTAAAACAAAACCAACGGTTGATCATAAGACCAAAAGACGAATGCATCAACTCAGCACAAAGATAGGCTGGGCAAGACATTACGCGTCCCGCATTCAGTGTGTGATTGACTACATAGCATCTGGCAAGACTTCCACTGCCAAGGTTCGACAGTTCGCGCGCGAACTGCGGATCCGTCATCACACAACCAACAAGTCAAAGCTACTGATCATCAGGCAGCATATTGTGGACAGAATACGAGTACTATCTAACGCTAGGAGAAGTTTAGAGCGAAGAGAGTGGTGGGTCAGAGAAAATCAACAGTTTTTGTCTGAACCATCTCGCCTCTTCCAAGACCCTCCAGTTACTGTCGACCATCCGCCCAAACCAGAGGAGGTCGAAGCATTTTGGAGAGAAGTCTACGAAGTCGAACATCCACGTGAAGAAGGCTCAAAGAACATAAATAGCTTCAAGGATCTGTGCAATGCCCTCATAACAGCTGAGGAGGAATGCCCACCTATCACTACCCAGGAGGTGAAAAACGTATTAACAGGCATGAAGAACTATTCCGCTCCGGGACCAGATGGTATCAAAACCTTTTGGCGGAAGAAGTTTCCTTCAATCCACCAGCATCTGGCGCGAATTTTTGCCTCATATCTAAAGTCGTAAGAGCCTATTCCGGGATGGTTGGTGCAAGGGCGCACAGTGCTCCTGCCGAAGACGGGCAACTTAGCTGACCCTAAGAATTACAGGCCAATAACATGTCTGAACACACTGTATAAGATCTTCACAGCAATCCTAAATGATAGGATTATTCGGACAATTAGACCTGTGTGGCGAGAGATGTATGAACAACGTGGATCAAAGAAAGGCGTAGCAGGATGTCGGGAGAACTTGCTCATCGATAGATGTGTCTGTAAAGACGCAGCATCCTATCAGCGACTTCTATCGATGGCCTGGATTGATTACCGGAAAGCTTTCGATTCAACCTCCTATAGACTTATCATATGTCTGTTGGAAAGCCTAAAGGTTCATCCACACTTCGTGATGTGCATAGGGAGATTAATGCCGCTTTGGAAAACCAGATTTACTATCTCATCTGGAAAACATCGTGTGATCACTAACAGTATCACCTTTCAGAGAGGTGTGTTTCAGGGCGACACCATGAGCCCTCTCCTCTTTTGCCTCACATTAGTGCCACTATCTCTCGCACTTAGCCATTCCGAAGAGTACCTCTGCGGCAAACCTGGAAACCAGAAGCATAAGGTCACTTTTGTATTTTACATGGATGATCTTAAGATCTATGCTAGGAATCAAGAGAAACTACATCTAGCTCTAAAAATTGTCAAAGAGTACACTCAAGAGATTGGAATGGAGTTCGCGTTAAAGAAATCAGCCAACGTTAATTTGAAAAAAGGAAAACTTAATGGCATCCCCGAAGATCCTGAGCTCGCTGACAGAACCGCTATACGACACCTTTGTGCTGGGGAGACCTACACATACCTGGGCGTGCCACAGAGCCGCATTCAGGACGTGACATCTATAAAGGATACTCTCCGATGCAGATACAAACGTCTCATCCGACGGATATGATCTTCCGAACTGTCGGCGAGGAACAAAGTATCTGCAACGAACATGCTTGCCGTCCCCGTAGTACTCTACTCATTTGGAGTAGTTCCGTGAACGAAGGACGAGCTCAGATCCCTCGATATCGGGGCCCGAAAGGTTATGCACATGAACAAAAGCATGCACCTTAAGTCTTCTGTTCCACGACTTTACATCAACGCCGTCAAGGTGGTCGCGGAATACTGATTCTTGAATGTCTTCACAACATGATTATTCTGGGTACAGCACATTTGGTCGCAAATGGACAAGACGCTCTTCTTAAAATGGTCAGGAAACACGAAGAAGTGGGCAAAGGGGCGTTTCTGTACAAAGCAACGGAGGAGGCTGCTGAAACATTCGGCCTTGACTTCAATATTAGGGGTGAGCAAAATGCATCAAATCTTATCCTTCTTGAATACTCACTCCTGAAGGCCCGGATTAAGAAAGCACAGGAGGAATACTTCCACGAACAGCTCCTCGACAAGAGGATGTACGGCATCTTCCACAGAAGTGTGGAAGATCAGTCGATGTCGTATGAGTTAACGTTTGCTTTCCTTAGATCACCCGGATTGAAGTCGGGCACAGGCGGCTTCATTTTGGCATGTCAAGACGGTGTCATTTCCACTCTAGCATACCGTCGCCACATTTTGAGCCAAGACATTCCCGATGATAGCTGCAGAGCGTGTCATGCGGGTGCAATTTTTCAGATTAGCACCCGCTCCCGGAGAAATCCTGCGGTTGTCCTTATGACAAACTTTTAACTATATATATATAATTATATATATATATATATATATATATATATATATATACATATACATACAACAAACAAGTACATACAAGTTCCTCCTAAGCCCCAAGATCTGGCTGAAATCGATGCCTTCCTTCGTGGAGATATCTCGCAAGAGTCCGACCTCTGGACCATCAATTGCTCAGTGTATGGTGCTGCGAGAACTTTGGCTGATTCAAATCCAAGGCTGAAACCAACGATGGATCAAAAGACCAAAAGACGCTTGCATCAACTGAACAAGAAGATTGGATGGGCAAGACAGAATGCGTCCCGTGTTCAATGTGTGATTGACTACATAACATCTGGTAGAACGTTTACGGTTTGCCCAAGAACTAAGTATCTTGAATCACACACTAAACAAGTCAAAGCTGCTGACAGTCAAGCAGCATATTGCTGACAAAATACGGCTGTTATCTGACGCAAGGAGGAGAATACAGAAGAGGGAGAGATGGATCAGGGAGAATCAACAGTTTCTCGCTGACCCATCGCGCCTCTTCAGCGATCTACCTGTTTCTGTCAAAAATCTACCCAAGCCCAAGGAGGTAGAAACTTTTTGGAGAGAGGTGTACAAGATCCCGAAAACACTAAAGTTGAAAGAAGATACTGAAAATATCATCCGCTTCAAGGAGTTTTGCGACAACCTCATAAAATCTGAGGTGGAATGTCCATCAATCACTGCCGAAGAGGTGAAAAAAGCACTTAGAGGCACGAAGAACTTTTCCGCTGCTGGACCAGATTGTATCAAGAACTTTTGGTGGAAGAAGTTTACTTTTACACACCAACATTTGGCCCGCATATTCACCTCATATTTAAAGTCGGAGACGCCCATTCCGCAGTGGCTGGTGTTAGGACGCACCATACTCCTGCCAAAAAAAGGCAGCTTGTCCAACCCAGAGAATTACAGGCCAATAACTTGTTTGAACACGCTGTATGAGATCTTTACAGCTGTGCTCAGCAACAGGATTGTTCGACGAATTGAGCCTGTATGGCGAGAGATGTACGAACAACGTGGCTCGAAAAAAGGTGTAGCAGGCAGTCGAGAGAACCTGCTAATTGACAGGTGTGTCTGTAAAGACGCTGCAGCCCATCAGCGCGTCCTGTCAATGGCCTGGATTGACTATAGGAAAGCTTTCGATTTAACCTCTCATAGACTTATCATCTGTCTGCTGGAAAGCTTGAAGGTACATCCACACATAGTGAGATGCATAGAGAGATTGATGCCTCTTTGGAAAACTAGATTTACTATCTCATCTAGAAATTATCGTGTGACAACGAACAACGTCACCTTCCAGAGGGGCGTCTTTCAAGGTGATACCATGAGCCCTTTGCTTTTTTGCATCACACTTTTGCCTCTATCTCTCGCACTACGAAATTCTCCTGGATACCTCTGTGGTGACACTAATCAGCGCGAGTATAAGGTCACTCATGTATTTTATATGGATGACCTGAAGATCTATGCCTCTGGTAGAAGCAAACTTCAAACTGCTGTAAATATTGTCAAGAACTACACAGGAGAGATTGGGATGGACTTTGGCTTGGACAAGTGTGCCAAAATTTATCTGAAGAAAGGAAAGATTACTGGCGTTCCCAAGGACCCTGAGCTTGTGGATATAAGTGTTATGAGACATCTTAATACTGGAGAGACCTATACATATCTGGGCGTGCCTCAAAACCGCATTCAGGACGTAACATCAGTGAAGGAGTCTCTCCGAAGCAGATACAAACATCTTCTTCGACAGATTTGGTCTTCCAATCTGTCGGCGTTGAACAAGGTATCTGCGACTAACATGCTTGCCGTCCCGGTTCTACTCTACTCGTTTGGGGTAGTTCAATGGACGAAGAACGAGCTTAAGGCCCTTGATGTCATTACACGTAAGATCATGCATATGCATAAAAGCTTGCATATCAATTCGTCAGATCCGCGATTATATATTTCACGCCGTCAAGGCGGAAGCGGACTTCTGAATCTCCAGTGTCTTCATAACCGGATTGTTCTAAGTACAGGTTACATCGTTGCGAATGGCAGAGATCCTCTCCTAAAGATGGTCAGGAACCAGTCCTCGTCGAAGGAGCAAACTTTTGCTTTCCTCAAATAATCAGGGCTTAATTCAGGTACAGAGGGTTTTATTTTTGCATGCCAGGACGGTGTCATTTCCACCTTAGCATACCGTGAGCGCATTTTATGTCAAGAAGTTCCTAGTGATAGGTGCAGAGCGTGTCATGCACACGCTGAGTACCTAGAAAACATACTATCAGGGTGACCGACCCACGCGGGAACGACGTATATCTATAGAAATAATGCGGCCCTAAGAGTGCTTTATTACCATCTTTGTCGCTCTTACGGTGTTGGCCGCGAGCCTGCCCTGCCGAACCTTAAAAGAGAGCTACAACGACTGTACCCAAAATATTCGGTACAAGTAATTGTCCTTGTGATAGGTGCTCTCGGAGGTGCGAAACTATCACTGGTTCGTAACCTTAAAGCCATACCAGCGTGCCAAAAATATGCCAAGGCACTTGCGAGATGGATGCAGAAAGCTGTCATCCTTGGGTCGCTTCGTGTCCTCAAGACACACGAGGGTTTCGCCGGCCTGTCGTTGTGATTTTGTCGTTGCCTATGACCACCCATCTCACGGTTGTGAGACGTGGCCATAGGTGTGATTTACCGCGTTGCTACTGGGGGCTATTGACATTTTGTTGGATGGCAGTTGCTCTTAGTGGGACCCTGCGGTGGTTGTTTAACTTTTTTTTTAAATTATATATATATATATATATATTCTTGTTTTTCGAGCAATGGTTTCGCCCTGATTTTTACATTTTTAACTTCCTTATTCTCTTTTACGGTAATGTCAGGTTTAGTTTCGGGTTTCTCCTTCGTTATTGGGATGGGTACCGAGTTTGGATAGGCTGCTGTTGAGTTGCGTCCTGCGGTCAAAATTAAGGGGGGTCTAGCGAATTTCAGTCCTTTCTCTCTTTCCCACCAACGGCTACTGTCGAGTTGCGGACATGACAATAGAGGCGTGGGGGTAGTCCAGGAAGGAGGTTATTACAGTTATTACCCCAAAATTTGAAAGTTCACAGATCTTATTGCTCGAAATAAGCAATAAATATAAAAACGCACAATCATAAATAGTTTCTTTTTCACTAAGAAAAAAGATTCCTTCATTGAATGCAATTTTTTTTGAATCAATAAAAAATATTAATTGTCTCTCAGTCAAAGAAAATTTATCTGGGTCTGAAGTTAGGTTTGAAATTTTGTTGATATTGATTTGGAAAAGGTAAGAATGGAAATCCAAATGGTGAAAATGGAAATCGATATTTATGTTGGTTTTTACCCTGATTATTTTGATTTTGGTTTTCGTTTAGATTATTATTTTGACCGTTTTTATTTTCCTTTTGTCTTTCTTATTATTATCGAAATTATTTTTATATCCGTTACCGGTATAAGTTCATGTTCATTTTTATCCTGAATTTTGGGATCGGTTATTTGTAAGACTTGCCCTCGAATTTTTGACTTGGCTAGCTCAGTTTGCCATTCATCACTTAAATCTTCTAATTGTTCAAAATTCTCAATATCATGTCGTTGTATATAAATTTTATTTTCAATTCTAAGATTTTCATAAGCTCTGCGTAATTCCCATTCACGATTTTTTCTATGCTGCCCGCACCAACACTTTGCTCATTTCTGTTAGGTAGGTGTGAATGTCTTGAGTCCGTTTTTGATTGCAAAATTTAATTTTCTGTCTGATTTCCTCTGAGAATCTTTCCTCTTTCCAGGGTGTTCCAGACTCAAGTATCCGGACTTATATAGCTGTATTGTTGTACGTTTAGTCTCGACCTTTTATTTGTATTAAATAGTGAAGCAAGTCATGGAAATGAAGGACAGAATAAAAGATTTAATAATTCTTTTGAAAACGTTTCGGTCACTGTTTTGGACCCTCATCAGTCAAAGAAACATTTATTAAGTCTGTAAAAAAAGACATACAAATAATGTAGAAAATATTATAAAACAAAATAAAGAATAATTAATGAAAATTTAAATTTTAAGTAAAAGAAAAAGAAGGGTTGTCTCATAAAAGGAGGCCCTCAATTTTTGAATCTATATCAAGAAATAAATATTGATAACAGCGAAGAAAACGGAAGGTCAATGAGTAACACAGAGGAATAAATATACCTGGTACAAGATAAAAATCGAAGATAAAGTCAAAGTAAAAATCCAACAGAAAGCAAAACACATGATTTAACATAAATAAAACATTAAGAGAAAACAAATAAAAAATATAAATAAATAACGGCGAAAGCGAGGGCAAAAGCCCGACATCGCGCTTGGAGTGTGAAGACGAGTGAGTGAGCAACTGAAGGAAATTACGAGAATTCAAACAAGAAAACAGAAAGTGATGAATGGATCTATAAAGTAGATTATAACTTTAACGACATCAAAATTAAAATTTTAATTTTGTAAGAGGTTTGTAAGCTTCGGGAAATAAATTGTTTTCATATCCAAGATTAACTGTATTTGGTACTTTATTGATAAAAAATTTTGCAACTATTTTTCTACGAGCTCTATTGTTCTCCAATGATAGAATTTCAAAATGATCCAAATCAAAGTTATGGCCGGTATCAATATAATGTTTAGTAAGAGCAGTATGAGCAACTTTATCAGGATGGGAAATAGAATATCTATGTTCACGACTACGGGTTTCTATGGGTCTGCCAGTCTCACCTACATAAGAAAATGGGCAGACAGCGCAATTGTATTTGTAAACAACTCCGGAATCAACGTAAGATACTTTTTTATTTTTATTAGATTTAGAAACAAATTCGGTATTATATAATCGGAAAGTTTCTTTCTTTTAACAGTTGTTGATTAAGTGGGTTGGGAAACCATTATCTTTTAAGGTATCTTTGATTAAATTTATGTTTTTGATTCTAAATTCTGGATCTGAAATTCTAAGAATTCTGTAAAATAAACCTGTGACTAAACGAATTTTATGGCAATTAGGATGGAAAGAATTAAAATTTAGATAACGACCAGACCAAGTTTTCTTTTGATACCAATCAATTTTTACAAAACCTTCACATCTAATAATAAGAGGGTCTAAAAAACTAATTTTTGAATTTTCTTCAATTTCTATGGTGAATTTAATATTAGGATGATAAGAATTGAAATTTTCAAGAAGTGTATGTATTTTATCTTTAGGAACAGCTGTGATTATGTCGTCTACATAACGAACGAAAAATGGAACTGAAAAAGGGAGATTTTTGAGACAGTGAGATTCGAGTTTTTCCATATCTAAATTGGCTGATGCAGGTGAGAGGGGAGAACCCATAGCTAAGCCATTTTTCTGTTTATAAGTGAAACCACCAAATTTGAAAAAGGTGGAATTTAAACAAAGTTCAATACAATCTAAAAAGTAATGAAGTGAAATGTCAGTAAATTCAGAAATCTCAGACCATCTTGAAGTCACACAGTCTAGAACATCAGGAGTAGGAATGTTGTTAAACATAGAAACTACATCTAAAGAAACTAAGATATAATTACAAGGGATACGACATAACCTAATTTTTTGTACAAAGTATAAACTATCTGTGACGTGTGAATCGTTTTTTCCAATAACATTATTTAAAATTTTGGACAAAAAGGCAGATAATTTGTATAAAGGACCGTTAATAGTGGAAACAATTAACCTCAAGGGGGTATCAGGTTTATGAATTTTAGGAAGGCCGTAGGCCCTTGGCGTGATGGCTGAGTAAGTTCTGAGTTCTTTTGCTTGGTAAGAAGAAATGAAATTATTACAGATAGTTTATCCTTTGTACAAAAAATTAGGTTATGTCGTATCCCTTGTAATTATATCTTAGCTTCTTTAGATGTAGTTTCCATGATTAACAACATTCCTACTCCTGATGTTCTAGACTGTGTGACTGGCAGACCCATAGAAACCCGTAGTCGTGAACATAGATATTCTATTTCCCATCCTGATAAACTTGCTCATACTGCTCTTGCTAAACATTATATTGATACCGGCCATAACTTTTCTTTGGATCATTTTGAAATTCTATCATTGGAGAACCATAGAGCTCGTAGAAAAATAGTTGACAACTTTTTTATCAATAAAGTACCAAATACAGTTAATCTTAGATATAAAAACAATTTATTTCCCGAAGCTTACAAACCTCCTAAAAAATTAAAATTTTAGTTTCATGTCGTTAAAGTTATAATCTACTTTATCGATCCATTCATCACTTTCTGCTTTCTTGTTTGAATTCTCGTAATTTTCTTCAGTTGCTCACTCACTCGTCTTCACACTCCAAGGGCGATGTCGGGGCTTTTGCCCTCGCTTTCGCCGTTATTTATTTATATTTTTTATTTGTTTTCTCTTAATATTTTATTTATGTTCAATCATGTGTTTTGCTTTCTGTTGGATTTTTACTTTGACTTTATCTTCGATTTTTATCTTGTACCAGGTATGTTTGTTCCTCTGTGTTACTTATTGACCTTCCGTTTTCTGCGCTGTTATCAATATTTATTTCTTGATATGGATTGAAAAATTGAGGGCCTCCTTTTATGAGACAACCCTTCTCTTTCTTTTACTTAAAATTTAAATTTTCATTAATTATTCCTTATTTTGTTTTATAATATTTTCTACATTATTTGTATGTTTTTTTTTACAGACTTAATAAATGTTTTTTTGACTATTGAGGGTCCAAAACAGTGACCGAAACGTTTCAAAAGAATTATCAAATCTTTTATTCTGACCTTCATTTCCATAGCTTGCTTCACTATTTAATATAGCTGTATAATGATAAAAAATTAATCCAAAAAACCTTTTCCGAAAATCAGTTGACGTTTTAGTTTTTGAGTAATAAAATATTTAGGCTGGACCAACCAGAAGCGCGGTATAAGGAGACGTGCGTGCATGAGCGGGAATCCAACGTACTGTTATTGAAGGAAGCGCCGAGGTGGGGTCAGCGATGGGAGAACAGCGGTCACTTCCCTGCGTTGGATTCCCGCTCACGCACGCACGAATGTTTATACCGCACTCCTGATTGGTCCAGCTTAAACATTTTATAACTCAAAAACTAAAACTTCAACTGATTTTTGAAGTTGGGACACCCTGTATACGGATTTCTAAAGTCTTCGAAAAAATCTGATAGTCTTCTCCAAGAATTTTTATTTATTAAACACCAATCTTTTGCAAATTCCTCATAATTTGAAAAGGCGTTTGTATCATGCCGAAAGGGAAATAAGTAGCTGAAATTGTTTGATTATTTGTGTCATTATCGGATTCGAAATCTCTATCAGAGTTAATAATGTGAATTCGTGAAAGCCTGTTTGACCTGTTAGTTGTTTTGATTTCCGAAAGAGCTATGAGCGGCTGAGTCTAATCTAAGCCTTAAATTGTTTGATCTTTCTTTCTTTTCTTTCAAAATCGTCCCCTCTCTTGGTTCATAAATTCGTTATATTTCGCGCTTTCTTATAGTTCATCTGTTCCTTAACTCAATTATGTATGATTTTCTAAAAAAGAATCGTGTTCGAAAGATCCGTTATTTACTTGTCTTAAATTATTTCTTGGGACCGACGCGCCTATTGTGGATAAATCTTCGCTATCCCAAAAGAAGGTATTGTTTGTTAGGTCGAAAGTTTTGTTTGGGTTTTCAGTAACATTGGGGAGTTGGTTATTTTGAATTCAAGTTGTTTTGATATATTTTTCTTGAGTCGACCTGTCTTTGTCTGACCTATTGCTATTTATTGGGGTTTCCGTATTTAATCTCGCAAGAACACTACTGCGACCTATTGATCTAGTGATCGTTTTTCGTATAGTGCCCGTGTTTTTGCGGGTAGTTGAGACATTATTTCTGATTGTTGGTCTCGCTGTGACATTATTAGAATTAATACTTTGGACTGGAAGTACGGCGTCACCTTCCAAGTCCAACTTATCGTGATGGCATTGTGTGTTATTGGGGTTAGCCGCCATTTTCTTGACTTGGAAGATTCATTCTCCAAATACTTGGAGGATTCGAAAATGTATTCATTTTAGCTATAAGATCGTGTATTTGGAAGATACAGCGCGTGACCTTGCGCCAGATTCGCGAGAGGACGGGCACCACGTTTTGCAACGTTTTGTCTCCTTCAACGATTGAAATATTTAACGAGAATAAAAATTGAATCTAATTTTCTTTTCAGGTTTTATCTATTCCTCAATAACTTCCAGTTTTTGAAAATGTTCATTCCCCAAAACTAGGTTTCAACTTCAATGATATTATTTTTGATTTTTCATGAATTTTTATTTTCTTTTTATGTCCTATTCTATGCTTTCATGCTCGATTCGAGTTATTTTCGACAAAATATCGTAAGCTAGCACATTGTGAGATTTTACGAAAAATATTGATATAGCATATACAAAAATATAGAAGTCAAAAGCAAATATAAATCATTGCATATAAGAAATCATAGAGCATGGCGAAGAAGAAATCACAAATCATAGCATCATCAATACACATTATGTTAAAAATCAATTGTGGCATGGTAAATAATTGTATATTACAAGAGAAATACAAGATATAGGCACATTAATTCAATACGTATCAATTTCAGTGCAATACTGTTTCTTATATATACATATATATATATATATATATATATATATCAAAAAAAGAGTTAAACAACCACCGCAGGGTTCCACTGAGAGCAACTGCCATCTAACAAAAAAATGTCAATAGCCCCCAGTCGAACCGCGGCAAATCACACCTATGGCCACGTCTCACAACCGTGAGATGGTTGGTCACAGGGAACGACGAAATCACAACGACAAGCTGGCGAAACCCTCGTGTGTCTTGAGGACACGAAGCGACCCAAGGATGACAGCTTTCTGCATCCATCTCGCAAGTGCCTCGGCATATTTTTGGCACGCGGGTATAGCTTTAAGGTAACGAACCAGTGATAGTTTCGCACCTCCGAGAGCACCTATCACAAGGACAATTACTTGCACCGAATATTTTGGGTCGCGACCAACACCGTAAGAGCGACAAAGATAGTAATAAAGCACTCTTAGGGCCGCATCATGTCTATAGATATACGTAGTTCCTGCGTGGATCGGACACCCTGATAGTATGTGTTCTAGGTACTCAGCGTGTGCATGACACGCTCTGCACATATCACTGGGAACTTCTTGACATAAAATGCGGTCACGGTATGCCAAGGTGGAAATGACACCGTCCTGGCATGCGGAAATAAAACCCTCTGTACCTGAATTAAGCCCGGATGATTTGAGGAAAGCAAAAGTTTGCTCCTTCGACAAGGACTGTTTTTTACCAGAGGCATAGATCTTTAGGTCATCCATATAGAATAAATGTGTGTCCTTATGCTCGCCCTGATTAGTGTCGCCACGAAGGTATCCAGGAGAATTTTGTAGTGCGAGAGATAGAGGCAGAAGTGTGATGCAAAAAAGCAAAGGGCTCATAGTATCACCTTGATAGACTCCCCTCTGAAAGGTGACGTTTTTCGTTGTCCGACGATAATTTCTAGATGAGATAGTAAATCTAGTTTTCCAAAAAGGCATCAATCCCTCTATGTATCTCACTATGTGTGGATGTACCTTCAAGCTTTCCAACAGGCAGATGATAAGTCTACGAGAGGTTGAATCGAAAGCTTTCCGGTAGTCAATCCAGGCCACTGGCAGGACGCGCTGACGGGCTGCAGCGTCTTCACAGACACACCTGTCAATTACCAGGTTCTCTCGATAGCCTGCTACACCTTTTTTCGAGCTCCGTTGTTCGCACATCTCTCGCCATACAGGCTCAATTCGTCGAACAATCCCGTTGTTTAGGACAGCTGTAAAGATCTTATACAGTGTGTTCAAACACATTATTGGCCTGTAATTCTCTGGGTTGGACAAGTTGCCTTTTTTCGGCAGGAGTATAGTGCGTCCTAACACCAGCCACTGCGGAATGGGCGTCTTCGACTTTAAATATGAAGTGTATATGCGTGCCAAATGTTGGTGTGTAGAAGTGAACTTCTTCCACCAGAAGTTCTTGATACAATCTGTTCCAGCAGCGGAAAAGTCCTTCGTGGCTCTAAGTGCTAAAAAGCACTTAGAGCTTTTGTCCACATTCCTTCTCAGATTTTATGAGGTTGTCGCAAAACTCCTTGAAGCGGATGATATTGTCAGTGTCTTCTTTCAACTCTAGCGTTTTCTGGATCTTGTACACCTCTTTCCAAAAAGTCTCTACCTCCTTGGGCTTGGGTGGATTTTTTACAGAACAGGGAGATCGCTAAATAGCCGCGAGGGGTCAGCGAGAAACTGTTGATTCTCCCTGAATGATCTCTTCTTCTTCTGTATTCTCCTCCTTGCGTCGGATAACAGCCATATTTTGTCAACAATATGCTGCTGGATTGTCAGCAGCTTTGACTTGTTTAGTGTGTGATTCAAGATCCTTAGTTCTTGGGCGAACTTTCGAACCCTTTCCGTGACCGGTCTACCAGATTGTATGTAGTCAATCACATATTGAACACGGGACGCATTCTGTCTTGTCCATCCAATCTTCTTGTTCAGTTGATGCAAGCGTCTTTTGGTCTTTTGATTTATCGTCGGATTTAGCCTTCGATTTGAATCAGCCAAAGCTCTCGCAGCACCATAAACTGAGAAATTGATGGTCCAGAGGTCGGACTCTTGTGAGATTATTTCGGTTTAAATATATTTGCAGTTTGTCTTTAGCTCTGTTATCCTTACACAGCGGCCGTGAGTGTTTGAGGTGACAGCAGTCATATTATTATTTTTTTTTTCTAATTTTTTCGGTGAACCCGGTTTTTCGTCATAGCCACGGACTATGTCAAGTGACTGATGAGATGAGGATGTTATAAGTTATTTTAGTACGATGTTTGAAATCATTTGCGATGATGTTGTAGGTACAAAATTAGGAGCATGGTGTAGTTTGCAGTTTGTCTTCACCGCTGTTATCCTTACACAGCGGCCGTGAGTGTTGGAGGTGACAGCAGTCGCCTCTGGATGCTTTCTTAGAGCTACCATGTATCACGCCATAGGTTCTTAGTCACTTGCTTCCTGATGGTCTAGGAAGTTTCTTACAATGCGACAGGTGTTTAATAAAGCCGCCTTCTGAACTGCCGCCAGTACCCTACTGACTCCTAAATGTTCAAGATGTTCACTGCATCTTGCGTGCACTTTGCCTGTAGCCGAAATCATAATAGAATGAATAGATGCATGTTTTACATTCCTCCATATTGCCTTTATTCCATGCCTTAGCTCGCTATACTTATGGATCTTGGTTGTATAGGTTGCCTGCAAATTTCGGTTAAGTGGACAAGCAATGTCGATGATGTAGACTCTTCCGCCTTTTTTTTCTCGCATCACGATGTCAGGTCGATTGGCTCGGATGTAATGATTCGTCTGGATGGTCACATCCCAATATAAGATGTAATCTTCATTTTCTAAAACGGGCATTGGAATGTATCTATAGAAAGGCATCCATTCTGTTAAGAGTCCTAGGTTTAGGGCAAGTTGTTGATTTATAATGCCCGCCACATCATGATTTCTGTGCGTATATTCTCTTTGAGCCATTACGCGACAACCATCAATAATGTGCTCAATGGATTCGTTGGTATCTCCACATAATCGGCACCGGTCAACCACGTCTTGATGTAACACGTGTTTTCGATCATTCCTGGTGCTGACAACCCTATCCTGAATCGCAATGACGAATCCTTCCGTTTCTGGATAAAGGACTTCCTTTCGCAGCCAAATATTGGATGCCTCACTATCCACTTCATATTGATCTAACGTTTTGAGGTGTTCGCCGTGGATGGCTTTCTGTCTCCATTGCGTTTCTAATTCCTCTATGGTTTCTGCCCTGATATTCAAGGCCTCCTCTGAGGACAAATTCAAGGGCGTGTAGTCAAGATCCGCTTTACAGATCGTATTGTAAAGCGTACAATCTCGCTTGCTGTTAGAATAGTCCCACAACTGTATAACTTGTGACTAACACAGTTTCCAGACATCTACAATGCCCCTACCCGCTCTATGTCATGGTAGAACTACCCTTTCAATCGCCGAATTACTGTGGTGCATACGGTGTTTCGTCATTTCTACGCGGATGATTCTGTCTAATCGTTCGAGGTCGGTGTTCGACCATTTGATGAGCCCAAAGGAGTACGTGAGAACAGGGATGGCATAGGTGTTCGTTGCCCTGATCTTGTTTGCCGAGTTAAGAGAACTCTTCAGAACCAATCTGAGTCTTGTAGTGAAGGCAGTCGTTAGGCTTTTCTTAACTATCGTATGCTGAATACCCTTGGATTCGAGAATACCCAGGTATTTATATGACTCGCCCTCAGCCATTGCCTCGATGTCATTCACGAAATCGTTCTCTTGTTCTGCGGTCCCTAATTTTCCTCTGATTAAATGCACGGTTCTGCATTTATCTAGTCCAAACTCCATATGGATATCGTTGGAAAACTGCTTTGTGACATCGATCACTTGCTGCAGTCTCTTGTCCGAACTAGCGTACAGCTTCAGGTCATCCATGTATAGAAGATGGGTCAATTGATGACCATCCTCGTTATCATGTACTCTGAACCCATGAGACATGCTATTTAGAGTTTTGCTCAGTGGGTTCAACGCTAAACAGAACCATAATGCACTGAAGGAGTCTCCTTGGAATATACCCGTCGTAATGCGTATTGATCTAGTTATCCTTGGTTGTCCATGATCAAAATACTTGATTGTTGTACCCCAAAGCATCATCGCACGACTTAGGAAGTCAATGATGCGTTCCTTTGATGTTTACGAGCTTGCGTCATGGCAACAGCGTCTCTGGTGACTCGATCTTTACTGCCTCGGGATTTTTACAACATCCTTTTTGTTCTTCTGTAAGGATGTCATTCTCGTCGCAGTGAGAATATACCTTATCTGCTAAGATAGCTGTAAGACATTTATATATTGTTGAAAGACAGGCTATCGGTCGAAATTCAAATGGATTTTGAGCGTCTGGTTTTTTAGGCAACATATACGTAGTACCCTGTAGCATAAAGCATGGCATCAGATCTGGATGTTTGATGATCTTCTGAAAACACCGTGCCAACGCAGGATGCACACTAGTCAGGTACTTGTACCAAAAATTGTGCACCACGTCCGGACCTGGAGCTTTCCAGGGTTATTGCTTGCTCTTGCTTTCTCCAGTTGGAACCACGCAGTGTCCAAATTACTTCTGTTAGTTTTTCCCCAAACATCTGACCAATAGTTAGTCATGTCTTCCAATTGAGGAAATTCGGTGTCTGGTTGGTTATTTTGCTTTACACTCAATTCACGATAGAACCTTCTTTTATCTGCCTGAAAGGTTCGATTTTTTTGCCTTTTTGCACTACTTTTCTTGCACAGACGCAGTCTTGCAGTAAGAACATCAAGTCTCTGCCGCTGGGAGTCTATAATCTCATCCAATATTGCTGGTGTCAATGTCTCGATGTACCGAGGGTGGATGATTTTAATAACATGGTGTATCAGCTTTCTGGTTCGATTTCTTTTTTTATATTGAGTCAGTCGACCCAATTTGCACCTTACTTTGCTGGCATCCATATCCAACCTGATCTTCCATGGTGGATCTCGCTCCTGTCTTGGGGCAAAGACTGCATTTATAGGCCTAGTAC
>CAKNYM010030050.1:0-14796 GCA_932195095.1 Andricus curvator | reverse complement strand
CGGTTGTAAGAAAACTCATCCTATTAGAGTATGAGTACTCTTACAAAAGAGATATTAGGCCACGCCTACCGGCGCTTGCGCGTGACCTAATATCTCGTTTGTAAGAGTACTCATACTCTAATAGGATGAGTTTTCTTACAACCGTAGCAAGGCGAAGTTCGAGCTATTTTCGCAAGGCACAACTGCTCTAAGGGCATGTGACTCCAGCAATAACGGCATGCGCTTGATTCTTTTATGGTATAGGACATTTAATGCTAAAAATGTCTAACCTGATGCCAATATTGGTAGAAATTCATACCAATTTCGCACATGAAGTTCCATGCTGTAATATTAAGAGCTCAGCCTACTATAACAGTGTGGTTTTTTTCTCCGTGTGCGGTAGAGTAGTTCACCCAGATAACAATGCGTGCGAGAACGCGTGCATCTCGCCAGCAATATATGATGGTCACTTAGCTGCGAGCGTTATGAGTCGCATTTCGCTAGCACGGAACATGGGCACATGCTGCGTGCTTTATGAGTCGCATTTCGTCATCATGAAGATGCGTGAAAATTAACTTATATTAAAAAAATTTCTTAATCAATTGAATTTATTTTTCAACTTGTTTTTAAATTACATAAATTGGTATAAATTAAAAAATTTCAATAATTCTAATCGCAAATAAATTTCAAGTGAAATTTATTTTTTCTTTGCACTTTAAATTTGTAATATTTATGAAGAATGATCGAATAATATTAAAAATGATATGCAGTTAAAAATGTAATTTATGTTCACATACATTTTAATTTCCGACCGTTCGTCAGGTTCGTTTTCCTTCTACACGACAGTCTACTGTTCACACACGCTATCAACTTGATGACGCCTGACCATCGTTGGATTTTGTAAAAGTCAGTAAAAGCAAAGATATTATAAACGTAGATGCGGTACGGGGTGTCAGAGTGGGGGAACTATATATATAGGACATCACATTTTCTGCAATACCGAGGTGCTGCCCTCACCGTAATACGAAGTCGAGAGCTGGGTTTCTCATTCTTCGTAAAATATGACGGTAAAGCAGTTGAAAGATTTTTTAAGGTTAGAAAAGTTTGACATGTATCGCTTCATAAACAAAACACCCCAGTTCCCAAAATATAATAATAAATGGCACAATGTCTAGGCACACCCAAAATACGTATTTGGAAAAATTAATGAAAAATTAATAATGACAGAAGCACTAATATGATGGTAATAAATAAACTGAATTGAGATAATTATGTTTATATTTGATTGTTGAATATTATTATAATTTGCGATACGTTCATGCTTCTTCTATGAATGATAGATATGAGTTTTTAAATTATAATTTGTTGTACTTTGGAGTTTAATTTTTATTACTAGACTTAACCGAAAATTGATTGCATTTAAGAATATATAGAATTTTTGCCGGTCTGAAGCTTGAGATAGGTTTTATGTACATAGTCGTTTTAAAAAATTATAAAAAACCTTTTGTCGAAAATTGAATTTTTTATTTAAAAAAAAAAAAACTAAAAAGAAATTTCGAGATAAATCATGAACCAGTGCTGAAAAAAATTTTCTTTGATAAATTATTCTTTTAATTAAAATAATCAAATATTTATACCAAAGAAAAATCTTTTTAATGTTTGAAGTTTTAAAAAAAAACATTGCTTGAATTTAAAATAACAATAATTAAAAAAAATATATTTCTGGATAAAAAATGTTGGTTGAAAATGTACATAGTATTTTTTTTTTAAATTGCAAAAAATGTTCACAAAAATCGAATTATTGATTTTAAAAAAAATTAAAAAGAAACTTCGAAGTAAATTAGTGCTGATTTTAATCCTGCAAAGTTGGTTTGGATCATGTTTGGTTCGAAGAAAATTTAGGGAGAAATTTTTTTCCGTTTGAAGCACACGCGTCTTTTTACATTAATTTTTTTATACAATTTTTGTAGGGTTATTTTTATTTTAAATTCAAACAATTTTTATAAACTTTGAATATTAAACAAAAATGTATTTAATGAAAATATTTTATTATCGCATTTTTAATAAATAATATTTATTAAGAAACAATTTTTTAACTATGCAAATTCTGGAATTTTATAATTATGGAAATTCTAGTTCGGATATTTTATAATTCGGCAATTGTATGTAGGGAATTTTATTATTTGGGAATTTTCAAATTCGGTAATGTTATAAACTGTTCGGGAATTTCATTATTTTTGAAATTTTATTATTCGGGAATTTTACAGAGTCGAGAATTTTATTTGCGGGATATTTCAGTCGCCCCTAGAAGTACAGAAAATTTGCTGTAATTATAATTTCGACCTGGATCTTTTCGATTTTTTCCTACAGTATTTATTTAAAAAAAATTATTATATGCAAATTTTTAAAATCACAAGTTATAAAGATAATCTCATTAAATATCAAAATTAAAAAATTTTTAATTCGCTGTATATGTAATTTGTATTCCTGGGTCTTGGCGATTTTTTCCCTGGTGCATTTCGTAGGTGCATTATAGAGGTCATACCTATAGGTATGTAAAAAATGTAAACTTCCGAAAATTTAAAAACTCTGCAAACAAGAAATTTTTGAAACATTTCTTTTTGTGCGGATAACTAAGCTGTATTCAAATATATTATATATATTTGCTGTATATCTTTCGATTCCGAACTAATTATACTCTTTGACGATTCTAATACAATTTACAAAACACTAACAGAAAATTTTTTAATTTTTAAGTCTTTAATTTGATAATTTTAATTTTAACATTAAAATGTCCTCATTTTCAGAATGCAGGCTTATTGTTTGAATTTTCACAATTGTTCCGGATAATTCATGTCGGTTTTCTCTAATTGTATTTGTATTGTATGACTGTGTGCTGCGTGAGTGTTATTGTCTCTTTCTAACGTTTGCGTAGGTATGAACCTTGCCTTGTCTACCCTGTTATCTTCTCTCCTCACCGGACGAATTGAGGTGGTCAGGGTCAGTGTCGAACGTTATGAAGTTCGAGTCGGTACCTTATTTCTTATTTAAATTAATTATGTGAGTTTTCTGTAGCCTTTGCTAGAAGGCAAAAACTTTGACTCTCTTTTGAATAAATTATATCTACTTGGTGCTCAACAACTAATAATCCTGACTCAGTGACTTTTTTACCAACAAAACTTTAAATCCTGCATGTGCATTGTTTTTCTTTAAGTGCTTATCTCAACAACAATTTTTCTTATAAAATAGTTTAAAAATAACAAATTCTGGGATTCGAAATTGCTACAACGTGAAAAAGTCAAAAGTTTAAATTTAAACTTTAAATATGTGAAAATACTTTCTTACTTTAGTCGCTTCTTTTCAGAGCTCGAAAAATTATCATTTCGAATACAAAATTTCATTTTTCTGATTTGTGTTGGTATTTAAAAACTTTTTGTATTATTTTGTAATTTTGTATTTTTTGTAAATTTCTATTTTTAAGTTGAGCAAAATGAAGACTTTGGTTTGTCTATTATTGAAGAAAAAAAAACAAATGCTTCCTCTATGAGGAAGCAAATACATTTGCTAACGGGATGTAAAGTGCTCGTGAAATGAGCACTATATAATACAAACAAAGTGGAAGCATTTGAGATCGAATTCGCAGCTAGTTTAATAATTTAGCACCCCGAAAAATTATTTTGTTGTTGTGAGAAAATAGCACCTGAGTTTTGTCAAAATTGAAAAATATATATTTCATGTTGTCTCAAGGTCAATTTTGTTCAAAGTGCTTCTTTCTGAATAAATGGACATTACCATACCACGTTGAAAAACCCAGTTCTCGTCAGATCACTGAAGTTAAGCAGCGTTGGACGCGGTTAGTACTTGGATGGGTGACCCTTCAAGAATACTCAGTGCTGTTGGCACATCGTGGGTGTGGTGAGCCCACACTTGTAGTTATTTATAACTACAAGAAAACTATCTACCTAGAAACACTACCCGAATCGGGTAGTGTCACGCTTACCCTGAAAGGGAAATGGCTTAATGGTATACATTATTGTTTCTGACTTCGTTCTGTCACTCATGCATTGTGTTTTTCATATAAAACATTGATATCTGGTTTTTTTACGTTTATAAAATAATAATTAAAGGTCACTCAAGGTAATTTTGTGTACAAAATATTGATTTATAAAGAATATTTGTCAAACTATACAACGGATTTTTTCGCCCAAATATACAAACCTAAATTGTACTACAGTAAAAACAACTAGAAAAAATAAGATTGAAGGAAAATTTTGTAAAGAAAATTAACCTTGGTCGACCTATAAATATTTATTTTATTTCTCGAAAGATTAAAAAAAAACTCTTCGAAACGCTTTTATTACAACAATTTTATTAAAGAAAAATATTGTTTGTAAAAATAAAAATAGTATAATTTTTACATACATTTCTTAAAATAAAAAATTAACCACGAGAATTGTAGAAAATCTTTCAAGGAATAAAATGATTGTCCCGGAAGTTAGAACCGAAAAATTAATTTTTCAAAAACATGAAAGTTGTTCTAAATTGAGCTAGACTCGCGACTGGGAAAAATCGGGAAATGAAAGTTAATCTATTTTTTGACCGGAAAATAACAAAACTTTTTAAATTGATCAGCTGTAAATATAAATTAACTCAATGCTTTTAGAAACTGAAATGTAGCTCGAGTATTAAAAATTGAACAGTAATTGATTTAAAAGATGATTCTGGATCTGTTCAAAATTATATAATTTACATATTTTAACGTTAAAATTTGAACTAATTTAATTCGAAAGCCTTAGTAGCTACACAAATGTAAACATCCGATTGAGTCTTCATAAACAATATTCAATTTAAAAATCACTTCAAATTAATAGATTCATCAATAAATGCCTTTATTCAATTTCAAAATCTTATTCAAGTATTGTTTTAGTATAAAATATTCCACTTTTAATCCATTCAATTTGGAATTTTTAAATTAAAAAAAAAAACAATTTTCAATATTAAACAATTCGAAACTGAATTGTCACAATTTCAGAGTGATAAATTTAAACTTTGAATGTTACAATTATAATTTTTATTTTTTTTTATTTGTAATTTGAAAGTAAAAGTGTTGAATTTTTATTTGTAAATAATAGTTGAACAACGATTAATTTAGTAAAAATTTGAATAAGTTGGAGGTTTTTGAATGTTTCCAAGAAAAAAAATTAGGAGCTTCTCAAAAATTTTTCATTTCGAAAAAGAACATAACTTTAAGGAAATGCAATTTTCTTTCGCAGGATCTTACAAAAAGTTTAGGAAAAATGGGAATCACTTTAAAAGATACTTAAAAGTTTCGACAAAATTTCAAAAATTATTTGAAAAGGTTTTAAATAAATAAAAAGAAAATTGATACTTTTGATGATTTCGAAATTAAAGTCTGACTTTTTATTTTGAAAAATTACATAATTTTAAAAGAAGGTATAAAAATATGGGACGATAAAAAAAATTCCGAAAGGGATGACTGAAAAATCCCGAAAAATGAAATTTCCGACACTATTAAATTGCTGAATTGGTAAATTTTCGAATAACAAAATTCCCGAAATTATAAAATTTTCGAACAGTTTATAATATTACCGAACTGGAAAATTCCCGACAGAAAATATCCAAAGCAAAAATTTCCCGAATTATGGAATTCACAAATTTAAACATGAAAAAATTGTTTTTCAATAAATATTATTTATTTATCAAAAATACAATAATCAAATATTTGTATCCAATATATTTTCTTAATATTACATTTTTTAAATTATTGTTTGAATTTAAATGAACAATATAATTGTATAAAAATTGTATTAAAAAATAAATTAAAAAACACGTGCGCTTTGAAAGAAAAAAATGCTCTCTCCAAATTTTCTTCAAACCTAATAACATTTTTCAAACAAACTTTGCAGGATTCAATTCAGCACCGATTTATATCGAAATTAATTTTGTTTATTTCTTTTTTTAAATTTAAAATTCAATTTTTGAGAACGTTTTTCGTATTTTTCTTAAATACTATGCACATTTTCAAACACAATTTTCCATCCAGAAATACATACATTTTTTAATTCTGTTTATAATTATGTTTATGTAATATTGTTTGAATTTCAAATAAAAATAATTGAAAAAAAAATATTTCTGGATAAAAAATTTTGTTTGAAAATGTGCATTGTATTTTTTGAAAGTCACAAAAAACGTTCTCAAAAATCGATTTATTAATTTTGAAAAATTAAAATAAAAAGAAACTTTGAGATAAATCAGTGCTGAATTAAAGCCTGCAAAGTTTGTTTTGTTCGAAACGCACGTGTTTTTAATTTTATTTTTTATAACATTTTTATACAATGATTGTTATTTTAAATTCAAGCAATAATTTTATAAAAATTAAACATTAAAAAAAAATCTATGGTAAAAATATTTGATTATTGTATTTTTAATAAATAAGTAATATTTATTGAAAAACCATTTTCTTAATTGCTTAATTTCGAGACTTTTCTAGTTTGTATGTTTTATTATTCGACAATATTCTAACTGAAATTTGATTATTCGGGAATTTTCAAATTCGGTAATATTGTAAACTGTCCAGAATTTTATTATTCAGGAATTTTCAAATTGCGGATTTGCAGATTTCGGCAATTTTATAATTTCGGGAAGTTTACAGTGTCGGGAATTTTATTATCCGGGATTTTTCGGTCATCCCAAAAATATATCAAAACATTTTGAAAGATTTATAAAATTGTAATTTCATTTTGAATGGTTCTTGTCCGAGCTAGTTACCATCAGTGCGCTTCGAGGAGTATGATGAGAGTTGCTTACAGCGCTCCAAGTGGCTGTTGGCAAACTATATCGATGGGCGCTATCGGGGAGTAGTGGAGGGTAGAGGGGAACTGACAATTTTCGCCGGACGCGCCGTCTATATTTATCGCGGGTAACTAAGCCCGCACCGCATCTACGTTTATAATATCTTTGGTAAAAGTGTTTTGAGCATCTTTTGGCATCTGTCGAAGAATTTTACTATCGTGTTTTATCGTGTTTACAGTGTTTTATATCCGGCATTCCGAAAATTAATAGACTTGTGGTAAGTACAATCGAAAAAATAGTAAATATAAACCTATAACCAGTAAGTATAAAACCTAACCTATCTTTTTTATGGCAAAGCAAAATAGTTTACTATACGTTCAACTGTTTCTAAACCTCTTAATTAATTTTCTTTGATTTTTAGATCAATTTTTAATCATAAAATTTTTTATGAATTTTTAAACCTAAAACAATATACTCTTTCTAATGATAGAAAAATCTCTAGTGACTGATCGGGATAAGTGCAAATTCGAACTCCAATTCAAAATTTATTTGATTAAATGTCTCAAATTAAAATATAAAAATATTAATATTACATCATTTATTATTTTTAGAGCATAACTAATCACGACGTGCGAGCGATATGCGTCGCACGCGTGACCCGCACGACATGCGAGCGATATGCGTCTCAATTGATGACACATATGTCTGCGTTGGTGAATGCATCTCGTGCGTGTTGATCGGCACGACGCGCGTGAATAATGTGTCGCATATTGCTCGCATTTTGTTATTTGGGAAGCTTGCAATATGGCGACGTGAGTGTTGTTTTGTGATAAACGTGTCATGGTTCTCATCAATTTTCGATCTCCGCCTTTTTCGAATTTTTGGAATTGAAGTACCTATATATTAAGTGTGTATACATTTGTTTATTTCAATCATGCATTTTTTATTAACAATGTATCCAATGCATAATGAATTTTATATATATTCTTCCATTATCTTTTTTCAAAGATTATTCCGATTGATCGATTTTTCTATAAACAGATTATACCCAGCGGACACGTCCTGTAAATGTTACATAAAAAAAGGGAACATTTATACATAACATTGTTACAATCGTGTGCCATAACAATTACAGAACATAAAGGTCACACTGTTCTGTAACGCTGTTACTGTAAGGATACGTACCAGTTCTGGAATTCTGTTATGTAACTAATATAGAACAGAGTGATAGAACTGTTATGTCACTAGAATGTCACAGGTGTTCCAAGAACGGAACATGAAGGTCATATTGTTCTGTAACGCTGTTACTGTAAGGACATGTAACAGTTCTAGAATTCTGTGATGTAACTAATATAGAACAGAGTGATAGAACTGTTATGTCACTAGAATGTCACACGTGTTGTAAGAACGGAACATAAAGGTCACATTGTTCTGTAACCCTGTTACTGTAAGGATATGTAACAGTTCTAGAATTCTGTGATGTAACTAATATAGAACAGAGTGATGGAACTGTTATTTCACTAGAATATCACACGTGTTCCAAGAACGGAACATGAAGGTCACGTTGTTCTGTAACGCTGTTACTGTAAGGATATGTAACAGATCTGAAATTCGGTAATTTAACTAATATAGAACAGAGTGATAGAACTGTTACGTCACTACAATGTCACACGTGTTACAGAAATGGAACATAAAGGGCATACTGTTCTTCAACGATCTTAGATCAGAGTTGTGCCGACGGTCGGGCGCAGTCAGTTACTTGAACTGGATAATAATACGCCGACGGGGACAATGTGTAAAATCAAAAAATTATGAATATATTCCTGAGATTACCCTGGCTTTTTCAGCGAAAAAGCATTGCCGAGATTTTGTCATGAACGTTCAAGCGGTTCGATAGCGCAATCGGCTAAGGCATCGGCTAGGTACATTCGAGTTAGGTAGTTTATGTAGGGTTCAAATCCCCAGCAAGTGCGATTTTTCAACGGGTTTAAGCGTGTGATTATATGTGTGGAGGACCGTGCGTGAAATTGTATTATTTAAAATATAAACTAAGTGCAGCAATAATACAAAAAACATTTTTTTGTTACATATCCTTGTAACACTGTTATGGAATTGTCACAGAACGATCACAGAACAAATTTACATAGTAAAACTGTTACATATGTGTTACGTCACTATTACAGAACAATGTTACTCTGTAACCCTGTTCCTAAATTGTTCTGAAAATACTTTTTCACATATAACGCTGTTCCAGAATTGTTACAGAACGATTACAGAACAAATTTACATCGTAACAGTGTTATATATGTGTTACGGCACTATTACAGAACATGGTTATTTTGTAACACTGTTCCTGAATTGTTCTAAATATATTTTTTTACATATAACGCTGTTCCAGAATTGTTACAGATCTCTGCCAGAATATGGTTCTGTAACCGCGTTATAGAACTGCTACATCCATTTGGGGACGACATTACTCGGACCATGGTCTAAGTATGTTCTTAACCTGTTACAGAACCTGTTCTTTTCCGTTCTAGAACTGTTACATCACAGTTATATAACAGTGTACGCTGGGTATACAGTTCTGCTAGGCCTAACTTTTTGTAAAAGACGTATTTTTAATGTAGTCTTGGACCACATCTGATAGTCGTTTCTACATCAATGTCATGATTACAGGAATTGAGGATTGATACACTAACATAACCTCAAAATAAAGAAAATCTTGAAACGTTTAGATCATTTATCTGTTCAATTGTTTGCAGAAACCAAATTATTTATATAAGCTTACAGCTCATCTATTCAAATGATTCATATAATAAGTAATAAGCATCAAAGGTCCCCTTCACCTCGTAGACGATGCGAAAAGATTTGGTCCTATGGAAGAGGTATCCGCCTTTCCCTTTGAAAACAATATCAGATCAATTCCCAAACATGTTCGCAATCAGCATCGCTCATTGGAACAGTTTTCCTTACGCACACAAGAACACAACTATGAAAGTCCCCAACGTGATATTCGAAAGGGCATTTCAGCCTCGCAGAAGCACAACAAAGGTCCACTTCCTGAAAATCTACTTTCGCAAACTGTTGTACAGTACAAAGTGATACATATGCCCTGCAAATAAAAAAGGCCAATTGTATTTAAATGGAAATGTTGAAATGAGCATTTGCAATTAAATGCAATTGGTAGGACTATCATTGAATGTACCCCAATGGATTTGAATTGACGCAATGTATTTATATCGTAAAGATGCAATTGGTGACATTTCATCATTACGGAATGATGTCAAAAAAATTCCATAAATATTATTTGTATTATATTGTTAATTTATGTCCAGAGTCTAAGAAAAATTCCATGGAAAATGGTACCATCCAAAAAAAGAAGCCCACTGTGAAAGGAGAAGAAACCAGGGAGGTCTTGCGTACTATTACAAACAATGTGCAAAACGATAACTCCTTAATTCAAACACGCAGTATTATTTTCTCAAACTCCACATCTTCCGTTGATTTGTCTGCCTACATTCCAACTAATGGGTCTTCTCCAGTAGAACAGCTGTCCGGTACTGATTCCCCCAATGTTTCTCTGGAAGAAGTTCTGCAAAATTTCGAAAATCGAAATTTTGAGACTGAAAAGCAAAATTTCAAAGATCTATGGGCAAAGTTTGCAATTCCACAAATAGCAAGTCAATTAATTACCAGCAAATCAGAAGCTGGGAAATGTTTAAAATTTAATAAGCAAAACATGCCGCAGGCAATAAATTTGTTTGCTAATGCTAGCATGAAATTCGAACACAGAGAAATTTCTTGTACTGTTTTTTTTCTGTCTTATTTCTACTTTTGTTTGCCTTTAAGTTTTTATTTATAAACACGGCATTTGGGAAAACTTTTCCCCTAGTAAATTTTCGATCTTATTATGGTCCTCAGTTTTAAACTTGAATATTTTGAATTTTAAACTTTGAAAATTGAAGCTTAAATTTTTTTATTCGAAGGCTCAATTGTTTATACGTATAAAATGGAAGCTCTTAATATTAACTACCAAATTTGATTCTGGTTGAAAAATATAAATCCAAATTATAATTTTCATTGCTCTAAATTGAAGAATGAATTAATATATTTTTAAATATTGAAAATTATATAATTTTAAAGCAGTTTCAAGTTAGAACAACAAAATTAGAAGTAAAATTATTTTAATTTTTAGTCGTTGGAAATAAATAATTGTTCAATTGTCATTTGTACATCAAAATAAAAAAATCACTTGCAAATTATGAATTGAACAAAATGAAAAAATTTAAATTTCAACCTTCAATGTTTAAATTTAGTACTCTGACATTTTAACGATGCAAGGCTTTCTATTAGAAACACTTCAGTTTCAAATCGTTTACTTTTGAATGTTTGATTTATAATTGCTCATCTTAAATAAACCGACAAATATTGCTAAATTTTTTTTTTAATCCCTTTTTAAAATTAAAGCATTTCAGTTTGCTATGGGCTAACAGTGGAATATTTTAGACAGAAATTTTAAATTGTAAAATCATTTATAAATCCATTCTTTAAGTATAAAAAATTGTTGAATGTTTAAAACTTATTTCTACTAAGTTCAAGACATTGGTGTCATTGAAGGAAAAATCAGTACAATTTCTATATCTGAGTAGTAAGGCACCACTAAGGGCCGACTACCCCCACCCTACCCTACACCCCGTTATCAGGTAGACCGCGTTCGTATCGGTATGTTTAGTCCAAGCTTAGCACCACTATGGGCCGACTACCCCCACCCTGCCCTACATCCCGTCATCAGCTAGACCGCATTTGCATCGGTAAGATTAGTCCCCGCTTATCTCTACTAGACAAGATATAACTCAAGAGTGAAGCTCGAAATGAATTTTTATCAGGTGATTGTGTACTTTATTATACTTTTGAAAATATTTTACAAAAATTCATTATATTTTTTAATTTACTAACTGAATAATATTTTTGATTTTTCCATAAGTTTCACTTATAGTCTAAAAATGGAAAAGGTATCTGAATGAAAACACTGCATTATACAATTTAAAGTTGATTTCATTTATTGATTATTATCGTCGTCAAGGTACATATATATTTACATCAAGAAAAGCGTTGCTAATTTCGATGTTGCTGTTTGCGTACATGATTCAAGAGAGATATTATTTTTATGATATTTTCCACCATGTAGGCGTCTTTCACTCATTAACGAAGGTTTTTTTTAAGCTTATATTTCTTTAACAATTTTTCGTTAAATTTACGAGCTATACTATCATTTTCTTCTAGATCATCCGTAAACAAATCAGTAAACTCAGACAAAGAATAATTATGACACATGTAATAGAGAAACATAATACAGTATTGGCCACACACATCCGAAGTCTCACTTTGTAATCTTTTTGTATTCCACCTGTAGAAGGAACAATTTCCCCGTAGACGAAGAAGATGTTCAGGTACAAGAGGCGATAACCCATAACTGTCAAAATAGGTAGCCTCTCCGCTCTTTCCGACGTACATGGCGACCCAATGGGTACCAGGCTGTTTGTGTCCATCTGTATTAGCAACAACCGCAGCTGGTTTTGTCCAATGCTTCGGGATCTGGTCGGCTGGGAATACGCCTATTGTTCATGCTTGTTTGAAACGAAGTACTTGCAGTATCTGAAGACTGTTCATACTTTTTTGAAGATTTCAGCTTTTATTGTTGGGAAAAGTCTACAGTATCAAAACCTGGATCTTCTGAAACGTATGAAAGGTTATGTCCGTTTGCTGTAGTCGATATAGCTGAACATGTACTGTAGGTTGAGGTTTTATTGTATGAAGTTGAGAGTACTCCATCTTTTCGCTCCTTCTCAATCCACTTTTTTAGCCTAAGTGCATTATTAAGAGAACAGATAAATTGTGTGTCCTTTTTTACACCATGGTGGAAACAAAACTCATCTAGGAAAGCCAAACTTTTGAACGATGGGCAGCTTAGTTCCTCCAAGTTTGTGATGCGTCTACTCGTAATCTTTTGCAGTAAAACAGCCTTTTCATGTCCTCGAGTGTATATTAGTCTGGCGGTCCGGGCCACGTCACGAAGATTTGCTATAATTTGTCTCGACGAGTCTATTTCTAAAACATTATCATACTCTGCATATACTAGGCAATTAATTGTGTTAACCAACGCCTCTTTAAACCGTACCTCAATTCTGAGACTCCCATGTTTTACGAGATTCCAGTGAGAATAACAATTAGCAGAGAGGTCCGGTGTAAGATCAAAGGCAAATAAACAATTTCCGATTGGATATTGTTCCCGATCAATATTATTTCCCTCATTTAGAAAATGAATACCACTTCCAGTAAATAATGTGTTATACGCCTCAACATATAATTTTTTAGAGTTGAAGGATGGCTGTAGAGGTTTCGACGGTATTTGAGTACCATCAACATAAAGTGATAGATGATTGATTTTATAATTTTGAAAATTAAAGGGGTTTTTGTTTCCACTGCCATTATATGCAGTATTGTCCACAAATCCGATTATTATTCTTTTTGGTAATTGACCGAGGATAACATTGTCAAGAGTTTCAGCGTGAACGCCAGAGTGTATCGTCATAGCTTTCACTTCGACACGTGTAATAGGGTATTTTGCAGTGCCTTGAGATAAAGCTTTAGCATGTTCAAGGAGAATGCCAGGATTGATTTTTTCTCTGCGAACAAGTAGTGAAGCCTCCTCAATGTGTACATGACAGTTACTTGTACTGTCCATAAGACAGAAAGTATCTTTTGAACGAGCCGAACCCGTAACTCTACACCATTGATGAGAAACTTATCTTGATTGAAAACATCACAGTGTAGATGACCAATAAGATCAATAGATTTATCAGCACTGAAATATTTCTGTCGAGTTTTTAAACCCTCATTAGCATCAAAATCATCCATCTTTCCAGCAGTATCATTATACCACAGAGAAGATGTAAGATGACTGTTTTTGGCAGCTGGGCCATAGTTGAGTAAAGTCTCAATGTATGCTCGATATCCGTAAGAATTACTAGGAGGTGATACTACTTTTTGATTGAAATAGACATCCACCTGATTGAACAGCGAATGCAAAAGATTGTTTACAGGACCTACTTTGTCCAATACTGCGGTATTTGCGGCTACTCTCGTAGGAGTTACAAGTTTTACTCGAAGACTGAGCATAGTGTGTGCTAGATCGATATATTCATCACCATGGCCAGGAACAACAAACTCTATGGGCGCATCATCAGTGAGAGAAGAAACGGGTTTATAATGAACCCATTGAGAACTTTCGATGGATGTTTGCGTTGGAGGCAATGAAAAGAGATCTAACTCTGATTTTAAACACTCACAGGAATGAGAGTGTAAAAACGACATTTTTACGTTTATTTAATTCCGAAAATATCATTAATTGTGCGATTCCTTGATTTTGTGCGTTTCTTTGTAGACTTTGTTGTTTTTCTTTTATTTTTTGTAGACTTTTTTCTTTTCACCGAAGCTCTTTTTTCACTTGAACTTTTTGTTTTGACTTTTTCAACGTATTTCGACCTACGACGTGAAGCGTACCACGATTAGAAATGGACTGAACCATTTGTTTCTTCCTACTATGTTTATAGCCCGAGCCATTCATGATATTCTCCATTTTATTCATAGCACGACGTTTCAAATTGAGGCCTGATTCTTGAAAACGATTCTTGACAGAATTTTTAAGAGGTATCTTACTATCCAAATCATTTATAACATGCATTCCGGCTCTAAGAGCTTCTTTTCCTATCACGCGGGCCCCACTAGTCAAGAAAGGGAGAACACGACGAAATATTCCACCGAGGAAGCTACCGATACCATGCCCCTTCTGATAAGGAGCTCCAACGTATATTTGTGGAATTCCTCTTCCTCCCACTTGTGAAGAGTAATAATCTACGTAATGACTCATTGTTTTTCTGTTATCTAGTCAATAGGCTTAAAGTGAAGTGTAGCCGTCAGCGTACCAAACTCAAATGGTATTGG